>CM062804.1:1147602348-1147817348 GCA_031772625.1 Pinus tabuliformis | reverse complement strand
AAAGACTTTTTCATTTTCATACTTAGATTCATATACGCTACTTCAGTGAAGGGAACCTGCATGCATACGCAACTGTGTCTAATCCAACTAGCGTATATCCAGTAAACTTATGATTCAGTTAATCCATTAAATGTTGATCTTTAGTTAGTGCATCAGAACTTTTATTAACCATATGAATAGTAAACAGGTGCAGTAAATAGAATATATCATCACATGCAATAAGCACACATGAACACCATGATGGAAGGTGGAAACCCAATGTGGGTGAAAACCACCTGCTACAACTCGTTTCTATCTTATTTTAATAAGCAACTTCTTTTTACAGTATTTCTGTACTAGTGCAGTCTTATACTAGTACACAGGCTTCTACCTGTATAAGGCTACAACCTTCTCTCATTCCCCAGATTCTCCAGGAAGGGAGCTACAACCCCTTAGCTCTTTTACTAGCCGATCCTTTTGCTAGTACATAGGTTCCGGCCTACTGAATGCTCCAACCTTCACTCATTTTCCAACTGCTACTGGAAGGGTGCTACCACCCCCTTAGCTCTTGTACTAGCTGATGTACTAGTATGTAGGTGCTGACCTACAGAAGGCTACAACCTTCTCTTTCTTCCTCCAAGTACCATGTTTCATAAATTTTCAGACTGGATACTCATGGAACACATCATCATAATCTGAAGGCCGCGTTTCATTAAATTTTCATACTGGACCCATCAATATCATCAAAGCACACAATCAAACAACACTAGCATCATCAATTTCTAAATCACCCAATACTGAATCACTGAAACCCAGTCTACAAACTGCAATCCCCAGAACACAAAGCAGAACATAGAACTCTACAACAATGTTTAGATCTAACTGTATCATAAAAAATCATGTATCAGAGTGCATACGCTACTTGAAAGAGCCAAACCAATGTGTATACGCAACTTCGCCAAAGAAAACCAGTGTATATGCCATTAATTACTTACTTATACCTTCGCTTCATTTCCTGACTCCAGATAAACCTGAATCATTACATATACAAACGATAATACATATGTTAGCAACCAGATCTAGTCCATAAAATCACATAAAGATAAGTCATTATTATCTTGATCCATTATAGATCTCATCCATCAACACTGAAGCTAAACACAATCAGCCAAACTGAATATGCAGAATACTCACACCAGTAAACAGTCATCAGAACTCATCAACCACTAGAACCACCTGTAACTTCAAAAATCATAGCTCATATGGTATACGCTACTTAGATGTATCTAACCTACATATGTACGTGCTTTTATCATAGTCAACCAGCGTATACATCTATAAATATTCAGTCATGATTCGCAGATATTCCAAACTTGAGTTATACTCAGATCATACTATCTACAGAACATTACATGCGTTAGTATACAGATGTAGACTTAACAAGATCAAACCGTATAGAGATGATTCATTCCAAGCCATTAGATCCTCATCTGTCCTTAGATCTTGTTCTCCATGAACCACTGAGATTCCTCCTTAGCTCAGATCAAGCAAAGCATCATGAACCCATAACCTACATACTGGATCTCATACTTCATCAGATATTCAAGATTTTATGAATTGCCTTTGCCTAATGATCTTATTCTCCTTTTGTAGTCTTAGGCCTTACTCAATACCATGGTCCAAAACCATTTAGAACCAATACTAGGGACCCAATACCTAGGTTCAACACTTCAGATGCAATATCGAGGTCCAAAACCATAGGTCTAAATACCACGGACCCAAAAATAAGATTTCCCACATGTACGTGCTTTCTCATGCATGAAAGTGTGTGGATACACATATGTGACTTTTGATCAACAATCTCGCATGTATATGCACCTTTGTATATAATGTACCTGCGTGTATAACCTGCGTGCATACACTACTTGGTATATAGCAAACTTGCATATATATGCGACTTTGTATATAGTGAAACTGCGTGTGTACATGACTTGGTATACAGTGAACTTGTGTATATACTTTTCTTTCTTCATTCTTTGTAGTTTGATCATTAACTCTTTGCTACTGACCTGCTACACTATGATCTGTCATCTGTGTGATTTGCCATCATGGACAACACTTGTATCATAACGCCAACAATCTCCCCGTTTGGACTTGATGGCGAACCTAACTTTCCATAGTGATAACTGTCATCTTAATGAGTTGTCATTGTTCATTACATCTGAACTGATTCCTTTGAGGTGTCCTGCATCCCATGTATTCTGTCACATCTGAAATCTCTTTTGTAAATTCATCTAGTTAAATATAAGTGAGTTGTTCTTCTACAAGGGGTTGCCATCAAGTACAACACATGCACCATAATGCCAAAAATCTCCCCCTTTGGACTTTATGGCAACAAGCATGCCAAGTCACTCTCCCCCTTTGACATCAAGGGTAAAGGGCGAACAAAGAAATTCTCTTCCTTGATATACATTCCACTTTCCATACTCCCCTTGAGTACCTGCTAAAATCTCTAATTGAGCTCCACCTTTGTATATGCCAAGGTGTAGCAATCTGTCCATGCTCCCTCTGAGTACATGCCGAAATCTCTGCTCTGCTGAAGTGTGTTGTTCATGCTCCCCCTAACTGTAAGCAAGGTCTGCAAAAAGATGTTCTACAAAAAGAACATGACTCTATACATCATAAATGACCTTCCTATCACCAAAGACTCATACATACATCCATCTCCCGACCAAGTGGGGATATACCAATATTGACTCATCCACCCAACCAAGTGGGGATATACCAGATACCAATTGTTTATACATGACTGAAATATTACATCATTCTTCCCATGCATAGTGGGGGTACAATTTACATCATATGAACAAAAGGGATTCATCAAATGACTACAATAGATAGAGACAAACTATTACATCATGAGTCTTGAAATGATATACATGACATTTATAACAGAGACCAAACATCTAAATAAGACCATGATGGTCATCAACAACTATCATACACAATGTATGATCTTCTCCACAAGCATCTGTCAACAACATCTAGATGAGCAACCTGTATATGTCCATTAGTGTATAAGTCAACAAACTGTAACAAGGTATTTCTGCATATAGATATCAACTCATCCTTTTGAACATTATCATAGCCTTCCATGAATGAATTCTGCATATGACATACAAAACCATTGACATTATATCATATGTGAAAAACACCATAGCCATCTCATCAACATCAAGATCTGCATGATCTTATATATCATCCATGTATCATCTCTTGGGAACACCTGCATCAATAAACATATGTAAGTATCAACCGTCATCATATGGGTAAGAACTCATCATCATCATGTCTCCAACAATGCAACATTGAGTAATCATCCATGTATCCAGCATACTGTATATAGCACTATGTAACTTGAGCTCAAGATCTTTTGTCAAAACTTCTTGATATCATCAACAACAACAATCCTCATCCATGTGAGCGCCAAGAACTATAGGAATCCTACATCATAGCTATGTTATATGTCGACAGTAGCATATGAGTGACTCATCATCAAGTAATGAAGTTGTGTATTCAAGCTTTGTACTTCTCCTTATCCTTATGAACATCACCATGTGAGCATCATATATGCATCATTAGAAAATCAACCACAAATTTGATTTGAACACCAACTATGTAACCCCAAGAATCATATGAGATTTATCATGGACAACTCATAACCATATCATAGCAAGATGTATCATTTAGCCATATAAGCATCATCACTAAGGACTACTAACCATAATGCCAACAATGCATTATTAAAAGTATATGCTCCCCCTGAACCTGTGCCATCTTGTTTACTGTCTGACATGATAATGCATATATCAGCAAGAAGTATCAAGGCATCATCATCATCAAGTTAGGATCAAAACACTTCTAAACATCTTACAAGTATCAAGACATTTACACATATCATCAGCAGATTGTAACCATTATCAAACAGAGCAAATAGTGGACTGAATCATATCAGACCCTTTTCCTGAGCCTGTCCCATTGCTTTTCTCAAACTGACATATATGTGATTGTGCACTATCTAAATCGTGTATATACACGACTTCTCTTTTTGAAACTTGCCTATGAGATTAAGAACACTGAAGTTTTACACTTCCAGGTTCCACTGAGTTAGGTATGTTTGTACATTGTGATGTGCCACATCTTTCTGATTATACTTCCTTGTTCTTCCATATCTTCAAGTGTGATGATGTTTTCTCCTTTTGGTATGGTGCCCATAATTTGTTCCTGCATTCCTTTACTATATGCCTAGGGTTGTTACATGCATAACATCTTACATGTTTTATATTCCTTCTGTAGTAATCAACAACTTTGTGGCCAAACATATTGTAAGAAAAACAATATCCCTTAAAGTACCTAAAACGTGATGATCTTTCTCTGTGATGGTATTGAACCATTCTACTTCTGCATCTAGCTACAACATGTCCAAGATTATGACATACATAACATTCAACATTATTCATCTCAGGAGTAAAAGATTTTCTTTGAAGAATTTTTTTTCCTTGGTTGTTGATGGGATTGACCTCTCATCTCCTTGTTGAGTATTTCAGATTGTGAATTAGAGTTCCTTGTCTTATTTTGTGAACTAGATTCACCTTCAACATATTCATGAAAACCAAGACCAGTTTTGATAGCAGGGGACCTTTGACTACTAAGAATATCATCCAAGATCTTAGTACTATTTTGAAATCGTAAGAGCTTATCCTTTTCTTCTAAGTTGTCTTTTAGAATATTTACCTCAACCTGATGTTGCTCTTCCTTTTCATGATACTACTTCTTCATGTTTTCTTCAACTTTTCTTCCTTCTTCCAACTGATGGCTTAATTTAAGAACTTCATTTTGTTGTTTTTCAAGAGCTTGGAGTAGTTCCTTATTCTACTTATTTCATTCTTCAAGATCTTCTTTTAATGAGAGGATCGTAGCTTCAAGACTTTCATAGTAACTGGATCTTTCTCTGAGTTTCTTGATTGTTGTTCTCCTTTTGTTTACTTCATTTCTTAATGATGTCACTTCATCCTGCAACTTTTGACATTGATCTTCCATTTCCTTAAATAGCTTCCTTACGTTGATTCATTCCTCTAGTTGAGCTTTTAGTTTGGTAACTTCTTCTTTGGAGATACATTCCCTTTTGTGCAATAGATCTTGTTCATCTCTAATTTTGTATGTAAGCCTTTTAAATTTTGCCTCTATTTGATATCCTTCTTTCTCACCCATCAGAGCAAATTCAGTTCTTTCACTATCACTTTCATCATCTTCAAATGGATAGATAAGTGTATTACTAGAGGATAAAAAATTCATACCTGATAGTTCTTTTGCTTGTTCATGTTCATTCTAAAGTGATTCTAAATTTGAAGTGCTTCTTCCAGATATTCCCCAATTGATTCTCCCACTATCATAGTTCTTCTGAGATGTCTTCTTCTTCTTAGGCGATTTCTTCTTAATCTTCTTTCCCATTGTTCTACGGATCTCCTTCAAGCGATCAAGCTTCTACCAAAGGACCTGCTCTGATTCCAATTGTTGGAATAATACTAAGAGGGCGGGTGAATCAGTATTATCAAATCAAACACTTTTTCATTTTCATACTCAGATTCATATATGCTACTTCAGTGAAGGGAACCTGCATGCATATGCAACTGTTTCTAATGCAACTAGTGTATATCTAGTAAACTTATGATTCAGTTAATCCATTAAATGTTGATCTTTAGTTAGTGCATCAAAACTTTTATTAACCATATGAACAGTAAATAGGTGTAGTAAAACAAAATAGATCATCACACACAAGAAGCACACATGAACACCATGATGTAAGGTGGAAACCTAATGTGGGTGAAAACCACCTGCTACAAGTCGTCTCTATCTTCTTTTAATAAGAAACTTCTTTCTACAATATTTTTGTACTGGTGCAGTCTTATACCAGTACACAGGCTTCTACCTACAGAAGTCTACAACCTTCTCTCGTTCTCCAGCTTCTCCTAGAAGGGAGCTACAACCCCCTTAGCTCTTGTACTAGCTGATCCTTTTACTAGTACGTAGGTGCCGACATACTGAATGCTCCAACCTTCACCCATTTTCCAACTGCTACCGGAAGGGAGCTACCACCCCCTGAGTTCTTGTACTAGCTGATGTACTAGTATGTAGGTTTTGACCTACAGAAGGCTACAACCTTCTCTTTCTTCCTCGAGGTACCACGTTTCGTAAATTTTCAGACTGGATACTCATGGAACACATCATCATAATCTGAAGGCCACGTTTCATCCAATTTTCATACCGAACCCATCAATATCATTGAAGCACACAATCAATCAACACTAGCATCATCAATTTCTGAATCACCCAATACTGAATCACTGAAACCCAATCAACAAACTACAATCACCACAACATAGAGCAGAACACAAAACTCTGCAACAATGTTCAGATCTAACTGTACCATCAAAAATCATGTATCAGAGTGCATACGCTACGTGGAAGAGGCAAACCAGCATGTATATGAAACTTCACCAAAGCAAATCAGCGTATATGTCATTAATTACTTACTTATACCTTCGCTGCACTTCCCGACTCCAGACAAACCCAGATCATTACATATACAAAGGATAATACGTATGTTAGCAACTAGATCTAGTCCATCATATCACATAAAGATAAGTCATTATGATCCTGATCCATTATAGATATCATCTATTAACACTGAAGCTAAACACAATCAACCAAACTGAATATGCAGAATACTGACACCAATAAACAATCATTAGAGCTCATCAACAACCAGAACCACTTGTAACTTCAAACATCATAGCTCATATGGTATATGCTACTTAGATGTATCTAACCTGCGTATGTATGCGCTTTTATCATAGTCAACGAACGTATACATTTGTAAATATTCATTCATGATTTGCAGCTATTACGAACTTGAGTTATAGTCAGATCATAATATTTACAGAACATTACATGTGTCAGTATACAGATCTAGACTTAGCAAGATCAAACCGTATAGAGATGATTCATTCCAAGCCATTAGATCCCGATCGATCCTTAGATCTTATTCTCCATCAACCACTGAGATTCCTCCTTAGCTCAGATCAAGCAAAGAATCATGAACCCATAAACTAGATACTGGATCTCATACTTCATCAAATATTCAAGATTTTCTCAATTGCCTTTGCCTAATGATCTTCTTCTCCTTTTATAGTCTTAGGCCTTACTCAATACCATGGTCCAAAACCATTTAGAACCAATACTAGGGACCCAATACCTGGGTTCAACACTTCGGATGCAATACCAAGGTCCAGAACAATAGGTCTAAATACCACGGACCCAAAAATAAGCGTTCCCACATGTACGTGCTTTTCCTTCCATGAAAGTGTGTGCATACGCATACGTGAATTTTGATCAGAAATCTCGCGTGTATACGCGCCTTTGTATATAGTGTACCTACATGTATAACCTGCGTGTATACACTACTTGGTATATAGTGAACCTACATGTGTACACGACTTGGTATATAGTGAACTTGCATGTGTACATGACTTGGTATATAGTGAACCTGCGTATATACTTTTCTTTCTTCATTGTTTGTAGTCTGATCATCAATTCTTTGCTACTGACCTTTTGCACTATGATCTGTCATCTGTGTGCGTTTCCATCAAGGACAACACCTGTATCATAATGCCAACATACATGTGGACCAAAAACCACTACTGGTTTATCTTCCTGCAGATTAACAGTGTCATTTATACTCTCACTTTCTTTTAAATTAATAAACTCATCAATATCCTTTTGATAAATAGGTTTTTTTTCCAATTCTGCAAGGGGAACCTGTATTCTTACCTTTTCCAACTCCTTAGTAAGGCTAAAAAAGTGACCATATTTAGTTGTCCTTTTGTTCTCATCTCCACCTTTCTTCATGACTGGGATTACTTGAGGAATTGAAACAAGCTTCTCCAAAGGATTTTTTTTAATTTGTTCTTGAGAAGACTCACCTTGGAGTATCTATGTCTTGCCATTTGCATTCTGTTGCTGCTTTCCTTTATTCATCGGTTTTGCAGATTGAGATTCTTGTGGAGTCGCCTTTGGTGAAGAAGTTGAAACTTGCTAATGACTTTCATTTTCTTGATTTCTTGATCTTTTCCTCAATCTCAAGTCATACTTCTTATGTAGTTCAACCTGCATAAAATCAAAAAATTGTTTCCAATATTCGTCAATTTCATTTTTATCATGAATGGCATATGTTTCATCATAATCATATTCTTCTCCTTCGATACCAAGTTCATCTTCATCTACTGCATATAATGTAGAAATTTGATCTTAAGGATGCTCTTGTTTTTCAACATGATCTGCTTCTATATAATGGTGCTTGAATTTGATCTTGATCTTGTATTTCCATTTACAAGATTTGCAAAGGTTGTCTTTTGTATTGGGGATTAAAGTTCTTACTATACTGTGTTTGCTTATGAAAATTATTATTTTATAACTCTAATTTATTTACCTTATCTGACAAAGTTTTAATTACATTACACATATCCTCCAATGCTTGACCTTGAGAGGATTCCATCTTTGCCTTTCCCTTGTCTTGGATAGGCTGTGTCTCTGGTGAGTTTCCTGCAGCCACCAGATTTGCTTCTATCTCTGATGCATCTATTTGGATTTGATAAAGGGTTGGAGCTCTTCTTTTCCTTAATATGAATCCAAAATTTGATTCAAAATCCCCTGCAAAAGTTATTTTTGGACCAGCTGGAGGAGGCTTAATCTCGACTAGAAGACTGTTGTACAATTTGTTAAACCTTCTAAGAAATTCGGCCACAGTTTCATCAGACTTCTTCTTTATGGCATTAAACTCTATTAATGAATACCCATGGTCTCTTTTTTCTCCCCATTTCTGAATGAATAAATGGTCCATCTCTTCCCAAGAAGGAATAGAATTATTGGGAAGCCCTTTAAACCATTTCCTTGCTTCTCCATCCAAGGACTGAAGAAAACGTTTTAGAATAACATCTAAATGTTCAACATTTAGGCTGTCTATAAAATTACAAAAATACTAATATATGATTCTATGCTACTTGTTCATCTTCCCCTATAAAATGAGGAAGAGTTGTGAGGTAATCCTGTAGCATTTAATTAAATGGTTGTGGTAGTTGAAGGGGTGCATAGCTATTCATCAGAAATGTAGGTACTGCCATGTTTATTGAACCTTGATTACCAATAGATGTGGAACTTGACTTAGAAGTAAATGGAGTGTGTAGAGGTGGTAACGTGGATATTGGTTCAGGTTGAATAATTATAGCAGGTAAATGAAAAGTAATGGACTCTAAAGATTTCTCTTGACAGTTAGGTTCCTGAAATGAAGATGATGAAAAAGATGACTCTTTATCAGATGAATGTTCAGATAAGTTGTTTCCTGATGCAAACAATGTAGGGATGGGTGTAATTGTGATCATAGACTTTCCAGCCCCCCTAGAAACTAGCTTTTAAGGATCTGAAAGAGCTTGAAGCTTCTGTTGTGAAGTGTTTGATCTTGTATGGGGTCTCCTTGAAGCCAGATTTATTTCTTTGATTCAAACAACCAAATATTTCTTCCTCACTGAAAAACCAAAGGAAAATATTGAAAACCAAGGGAAAGTGTTATTGTCTTCTCTCCCCGGCAATGGCGCCAATTAATGTTGTACCTTAAGAAATCAATTTCCCGGTTGTAGAGAAAATGTGCTTAAGACATTAATAAATATTATTTACTATCACTTATTTGTCACTTAGATACATGTTTTGTTCTCAAATGAAGGACTTGGAGACTTGGATTTTTACTCTCAATACCTAGGTGACAAGGAAATATCAGAATGCCATTTGATTAGCTGAATATGGATGATAAATGAAGAAAGCTTGAAGAAGCTAAAAATAGTATGCTTCCTTACACAGAAACTGCTATCTGTAACTTAGAATAATTATGAAGGTGAGAACTGAATCATGAACAATATGTTGTTTAACACAGAACCTACTATCTATGACTATTGGAGAAGTTAAAGATAATATGTTTCCTTGCACAGAAACTACTATCTATAACTTAGAAAGAAAGGTGAAAATTTCAAGTACAGGAGCAATCTTTTAAGGAACTTTAACTTTATCTACCTAAGCAAATAAAGACCTGCATCTTCATTACCATACTTGAAGGAAGAAAACATAATATGGCACATAATAGAGAAGTCACAAAATCATACCCAACAAATGCATGGAAACTTCTAATTCTTCATTAATAAACAATTATATCATGAATACAATGGCGTTGTCTCTCAGTTCTCCAAAATTCGAACCCCTTCTTTGTAAATTCTCCTCCTTTTATACATTTTTGAAACAATTATTGATATTTGAAACTATCAAAATACTAAACTGTTTCCCTAACTATCTAAATTAAAAACTATTAAAGGATTTTACAGAGGGTAAAAGACACCTCAAAGAACATGAAATAACAAGAACATAACTGAATTTAGAAGAGGACGATAACTGTTGGCTTGCTCTGTCAATCCACTATCGAGTTCCTCTGTATATGTCTAAATACTTATTAATCCATTTTAGTCTTGATAAACTATGTTGGTCGTGCTTTAATCTAGGCTTACGTATGTATCGGGTTCATTTCAATTGGTCAAAACACCAAGAAACTCGCCCAATTTCCTTTTCTTCAAATATGGCTTTAACACTGATTTTTTCCTTTACACAACAAAATTAACACAAAGTACACAAATGTGCAATTCAGAAAGAGTTAACCATGTTTAATAACTTGATTGAATCTGCTCGTTCATTGTTTCGTTGACTTCCCATCGCAAATCGTAATCAGTGGTTTCCATTGTTATATCAACTCAATCCTTAATAAACTGTGAGAAGACAGACATGCCAGAGTTATAAAACATAGCATATAAACCATATTGGGTCTAGTCATCACATATTGCAATGAGAAAAACCCATATATCTATATATATATATATATATATATATATATATATATATATATATATATATATATATATATATATATATATATATATAGATATATATATATATATATATATATATATATATATATATATATATATATATATATATATATATATGTATATGTATATATGTATATATATATATACATATATATACAATGTAACATGATATCGCAGACCCGCCGGGACTTTACAATATAATATATATGTGCTTTAGGTCTGGCGCATAATCGTATATCGCAATCAGTGCTATCAGCGGAACCAATCACCCATAACATTGTAGACCCGCCAAACTTTATAAAATGCAATATATAAATTTCAGGTCTAGATCTTAAATACTTTAACAATTGTTTCTTTTGCGAATCTGATATATTAGTTTGCTTCTTTCTTGTTTCAATATGCAGCTATCACATACGTATATATATATATATATATATATATATATATATATATATATATATATATATATATATATATCGAGTCTAGCTCCATATAACCATTTATATGGCGATCTGATTTGTTCGTATAGCAACCTTGGCTACACTGGGAATGATTCTTTTACAATTCTTTCTTTTGTGATTTCAATGTATAATAAACAAAATGCTTCATTTTACTTAGACTCTGCAGATGTAAAGAAAATAAAAGAGCTTCATTACGGTTCAACCCTTGCAATGATTTTTAGACCACACATTGTCATAAAAGTGATAAATAAGCTTAAACACAATATAAGCTAGAACTGAATGGATGATTTGATGCCAAACACCATACAACATCTTTTGATCGAATGCCATTGATGTATGCAAGCCTCAAGGTACTGCAAGGTTGTTTCTAAGTCAACTTCTTGGATAATGTGTTGATGTTGACAAGAAGCAACTCATCGCAGGAGGGCCTCGTTGTATCCCAAATCAATGACGAGAAACAAGTGTAGTGATTTTAGAGATGGAATTTGACGGACAACATAAGGTTCAGGAATGCTGTTCAGGAAAATGAACGTTTATGGTATTGCATGGAATGACTTCTCTTGAATATATTGGTGACACTGAATGAATTGGAAGCATTGACACAAAACCAAAGTAATGGGTTGTGTGATAGACCATAGGTATGATAACCATCAAGTAGATAACCCAATCCAAATAGTCTAAATGAATTGGCAGCATTGACCCAAAACAAAAGCTATGGATGGTGTGATAGACCATAAGTATGATAATCGTCAAGCAGATAACCCAACCCAAATAGTCATTGAGATGAAGTGAAAGTGTCATGTTCAAGAGTGACCTGCTACCATAAAGTGGTTTTCCCCTTTTTCCCATTTTCCCCGGTCATTTTTGACTGGTACCTCTTTATTTTTAATCAAGCTTGAGGGGGATAACATATTCTTGTTGTATAATTCCACCCTTTGGGGGAATCCATCACTATTTGATGTTTTAACGAGTCTAGCGAAGGTGAAACTCAGTCTTGTCCAAATGGAAAAGTTTGTTGCTATTTGATGTTTTAATGAGTTTAACAACAAAGATTACTCAATCCTTTTTATTTTTAGAGAGTTTGAAAAGGTACACAAAGGAAACTCCACAAGCTCTTTTTTGTAGATTAATCTCTCAATCCATAAAAAGCATAAAGTAATACAAGAGGGATATCATTTCCAATCCCTTAACGAGATGGAAAGGACAAGCACTCGACAACCTTTTCATGTTTAGAGAGTCTAAAAAGAGCTTAAAGAGGACTCCACTTTGAGGAATGAGTGGTGTCTAGGGTAGCAACTAATTTCGGTGATGTTGGAACTTCTCAAAACATGTTGATTTATGTGAAGAGGCTGGCTAATAAGACCACTCATTGCAATTGTTCCTCAAAAAGGATAAAACAAACAAGTGAAAGTGTATGATCGTCCAAAGGGATGGTGGCGATGGGATGAAAGCAACCAAGGATCATTTGGTGAAAAAGGTTGATAGAATGGCAATCATGAGGGTTAAAAATGGAAATGAGTTCATTTTTACACAAGCTTGAACCATAGGGAACTATGCTTGGATTTAGTTTCATGTTTACACAAGCTTGAAATGAAAAACTATGCTTGGATTTAGTTTTGTTTTTACACAAGCTTAAAATGAAGAACTATGCTTGAGATTGGTTTACATGCTCCCAGCATGACGAAAGGGAGGGTCTCCTGTATCCAATGGAAGTCATTGCGGTGAAGCAAGATGGTTATCCAACACCTTCCTGGCTTCCTCCAGATAGGAACAAAGGTGAATGGGGTGATTCCCTTCACACAACCTATAGTGAAACTTAACTTTATGACAAGATTCATGCCCCCCAAGGTTCATCACATTCACCTAATTAAATTACTCATGGCTATTAGGTGGATGGAGTGAAGGCTATTTTACAAGATCAAGTGAAAGACTCAACCGAGATTTTATGAGATCTAATCAAGCACTTGACTTGGAACTTTTCTATAGGGTACCTTGTTTCATTTTTTAATGAGCTTGACACAAGACAAGGAACTCTGCTCAGATTTCTTGTTTCATTTTTTAACGAGCTTGACACAAGACAAGGAACTATGCTCATTATCCTTGTTTCGTTTTTTAACGAGGTTGACACAAGACAAGGAAGTATCCTCACGGGAGTTGTTTCATTTTTTAATGAGGTTGACATAGTAAATGAACTATCCTCATGTTCCTTGTTTCATTTTTTAACGAGGTTGACACAAGACAGGGAACTATCCTCATGGGAGTTGTTTCATTTTTTAACGAGGTTGACACAAGACAGGGAACTATCCTCATGGGAGTTGTTTCATTTTCTAATGAGGTTGACATAGTAAAATAATTATCATCATGTTCCTTGTTTCATTTTTTAACAAGGTTGACACAAGACAAGGAACTATCCTAATGGACCTGTTTCATTTTTTAACGAGGTTGACACAGTAAAAGAACTGTCCTCATATTCCTGGTTTCATTTTAACGAGCTTGACAAAAGAGAACGAACCATCTTGATGGGCCTGTTTCATTTTTTTAATGAGGTTGACACAGTAAAAGAACTATCCTCATATTCTTTGTTTCATTTTTTAACAAGGTTGACACAAGATAAGAAACTATCCTCATATCCTTGGTTTCATTGGAGCTGTTTCATCTTTTAATGAGGTTGACATAGCTAAAGAACTATCCTCATACTCCTTGGTTTCAGTTTTTAACGAGGTTGACACAAGACAAGGAACTGTTGTCATGTCCTTGCTTTCATGTTTTAACAAGGTTGACAAAAGACAAGGAACTATCCTGATGGATCTATTTCATTTTTTAATGAGGTTCATGCAATAAAAGAACTATCCTCATATTCCTTGTTTTACAACCAATGATAGGAGGTCATGACCTCCAAGAGGTTCTCATGAGATGAGAGAACAATGCTCTGGAAGTAGAGATCTAGTTCTAGTGCCCCTAGTACATAATGTACAACATCACAAAATTCATCGTCCATTGATTTAGGCATGCAACGGGTTGCCACATAATTAACCCATGGCAGGGAAGAAGTCCATTTAGGGAATATGGTTAACTTGAAGCCGTATTTGGAATGGAAAATGAAAGTTGGTTAGTAGTGACAATGTTGCCTTCATGTGGGAAACAAATCACTTGAAAGAATGTTCAAACAATAGCTCCCATGTCATAAACATAGTTCTACCGAAGAAGTAAATTGTAATATAAAGGGAGTGGGACTACCATCAAATTTAGATAAACGATTCTTCCTCCAAAAGTAATAGGCAACCGAGGAAGGATCCCTAATGGTTGACTGGTTCCTCTATTAAAAGCCAACAGATTTTGTGTAACAAGCACAAGCGACGACGAACCGAGCACTTGCCAAGTAGCTGAGGAAAGGATACTCACAAATGCACCTTCATTTATAATAGTTCTAGATAGAAACATATTATTGTATTATGATTTGGAAACGCACATAAGAAGGAAGACAGAATCCTGCCAGTCTATTCCAATCAAAGGAAGTGACCAGAATACTTGGAGGGGGTACCGTAAGAAAAAGAGTATTATCCCCTTGTGTTATGAGAATGGGAGGATTTTCCTCTTGTCTTGATAGAACAATAGGGTTGTATCCAAGGTCATTAGAATCTAAAGAAACAAAAGAAACCTGAGTGGTATCATATGCACTCTCTAGGGGAAAGGTACAATTAATTGAAGGTGAAATTAGTTCAACTATTTCCTTGACTTGTTGATTTGGGTTAGGTGTAGACTCAGAGGATTCACTTTCAGAGAGAGTGGGTTTGACTGATGGTTGATTTGAGTCAGTCAATTCATCAACTAGTGAAGGATTAGGGGAGAGTCTCTTGTAGCTAGATGGAAGTCGTTGTGGTGAAGCAAGACAGTTATCCAACACATTTTTTGCTTCATCGAGATAGGGACAAAGGCTAATGGGGTTATTCCCTAAAGATAACTTACAAGGAAACCTAATTTTACCCTTATTTCCATGAACTTTACTACCACTAGTTGATGGTGTGTCACCAACATGATCTCTAGAATTTTATGACATAGGATGATGTGAACGAGAAGACCACTCTTCTAAGATCTGAGGAATATCAGGACAATTTTGAAGAAGATGGTCTCCCACACAAAGTTTGCATGGATATCGAACTTTGTGAGGGTTGATAGATAATTTCTCATCATATTTTGCATTCAATGTAATGGTTGCTTGGTTTCCCCTCTTCTAAATTTGCTTCTTCTTCTTCCCTTTCTTCTTATTCTTAGCCACCTAGTTACTAGTATCAATATTTTCACCAAGGGAAGAGAAATAATGGTAGGAGGAAACAATTGAGGAAGAGGGGAAAGGGTCAACTTTAGGATCAACTGGAGGTTGATTTTTTTGAGTTGGAGGAATACTCAATTGTGGGGAAATCATGACATTTTGAACCAAGGAGGTTGAAAACAACCATACTAGCAAGCTAAGGGTAAGTCTCGAAAGGGAAAATGTAGCCATATAAGGAGCACCAATATTTTCGAAAGGAAGAAAAGGACTAGGATTCCCATCAAAAGGAATTCCTTGATCGGTGGACTCCAAATTTGGTGCGATATGTGTAAATCTAAGATTAACTAATGAGTAAGCGTGGAAGATGTTATCGCAATCAATTAATTCTATTTTAATCAAAGTAACATAACAAAACAAAAGAGGGATAATCTAGGCAAAAGATTTACCAAGCAACTGTGAACTGTAGAATACCTCTCACCGAACTGAGAAGTATGGGGAGGCAATCTCCCCGAATGATGTGTTCGATGTATCACAGTGTAGAAGGTATATGACTCGGTTACCTAAGGATGGATAACAACCTTGTGTTGTCCTCCCATATATACCCGAAAGTACGTGGGGGACTAATCCATATAAGTGCTCTCTAATGCAAAATAGCACAGTGAGAGCATTCCCATACACTTTACGTACTGTAACACCACCCTATATACCCAAAGGTATGTGGAAGAGCTACGATATACTCACGCATGTGGAATTAGGTATCACACTCGAGATGTATTTTAGACAAGTTAACAACAACTGGTTTGTTTTACGATATCAGAACACGTCTCTAGCATGGACCTCTAAATGTTTTTCATTAGGTGACAATGCTCCATTAGGTAAATTCAGATAAATTTTAAGTTGATCTTATTTAGAATTTTCCTTTCAAGTTTCACCATGTGATGTATGTTTGCAATTCCTAAAATACAGCTACTATGATAAGAATTATTTTCATTCAATTAAACAATGAAAATGTTAGCTAGTAGGGATAGAGCAATCAGATCTTTGACAAAGAGAAAAGAGCACATCTAATGCAATTTCCCTAGCTATTTCTTTCAACCATTCACAAGCTACAATATCAATGATGCAAGTTTTTCATTTCAATTTTCTTAATGTAAATATTGAGAAAAGCAAAATATGCACATACAATCAATCCATCTTTAATAAGGATGAATGCTTTGATAATAGTTTTGTTTCGAAGGAAAAGAAGACTTTAAGACACTTTCTTTGGAATGAAGATTAATCAACTATATTATAAATTTGACTTATAGACTGATAATGACAAAGAAAACATTAAAGAAACATTAATCAATCAAGTCAAAGTGAGGCTAGACAAGGAGATAGAAAACTTGTTGTCTAAGATATGACATTCATAGATCAATCAACAAGCAATCAAACAGAGGAAATTTGGTAAAAAACTCAATCCAAAGGTGAAAATATTCCCTAAGGTACATCAGTACAGGTGAAAGAGGGCCTAACTACGCTGCAGAGCACTGTCTCTCACTCAAGGGTACTCTATAGAGCACTATCCCATGACCAAGCCTGTGCTAATTCCTAAGAGGTCACTCAAGAATCATCTAACCTCAATTTTTGACCAAAATTCAATGCAAAATAGCTGAAGTACAATCAATGAACATAGGTAGGGTCTATAAGAATGTCCTAGGAGGTGGATAATCTAGTAGGAAAGGTGATAGTTCCCAATGGAGTCGCCAATTTGTTTTGGAGAATTTGTTACCTACGGATAAATACTAATTCCATAGATAAGTATATGTGTCTAGAATAACAGTTTAAATTGTTTTAGACTTTCCCTATAAGGAATAGATAATATGAGAAGATAAGAAGATCTACTTGTAGTTCTGATTTCCTCCTATCTCCCTTGTATCGATCATGTTGCTCCTTCTCGTACTTAATACGCTTTATAAGTACCCTGTAAACGCAACAGAGAATAGAGAACCGATCAGAGCATACGATCTATTGCATATAAATGAAAAGAATCAGATACAATTCACACATATAAGCATTATGAAACAATAAAAACATATGGGAAAAAGGTTCAAACACTTTATTAGATTGAAGAAGGAATTACAACCATTGGTGTCTGATTCAAAGCCATTCCTCTAGCTTGGATCCCATCCACATCACATCAAAAGAATGACAAAATTGTAGCATTACAATACTTGCTTCAAAGCCAAATCTCATAGCAACATTATCTCCTTAAAATTCAACATAATCTAGCCCCTGATCACTTAGATGAGTGGTAAATTTATAGGGAGGTGAAAGAGGTTATGTAATAAATGGTGGCATTGAATGGCCTTCCATACTAAGAATTAGTTCAATGGAAAAAGGGATGAGAGGATAGTATGCACCTTAACTCATTCCTCATCCATTTTTGAGCTGACAAGAGTTAATAAGTGAGGGAACCTTCTAGATGACTCCAAAAGATAAGAATATTCCCCAAACCCTATGTGAATTTTGGTCAGCCTCACCCAGCGTAGGTGAAAGGAAGCCTAAGTTTTCTATAGAGCACCTTGGCAGTGGAATCAACTGCTCTATAGTGCACCTTTATAAGGGATCACCTGTTCTAGTCCCTCTAGAGGCTATTTCTGGATCTCTTCAAGTCATGAAACTGTCTAGGAAGGAGGGATTCAAAGGGGTGACTTGTTTAGGGCATGAAGCAACTAAAATTAGGGTTTGATGAGCCCTAAAACACTGATCTAAATGTTGGCATTTGATGTGCCCAAATGGATATATAACAACTATGCATGGGAAGGATGATGTAGTAATTGATATTTATAGTCATGTGTGAACATTTGGTGTATCCCCAATTGGTTGGGTGATGGATGTATGTATGAGTCATTGGTGATAGGAAGGTCATATTCACATAGTTGAGTTAGAGATTCATGTTATTCAAGACTTCGAAAAAAATTTCTGTAGACTCTGCATGTGCTCAGGAGGAGCATGTACAGTATAGTGCATCTCATCATGTACTAAGGGGAAGAATATATTGGTCCACCCTTTGCCCTTGATGTCCAAGGGGCGAGTATCTTGGTGTTTCTTGATATATCTAATAGGTTCTACAACCTGATGTGATCAACACCAATATGGTTGCCATCAAGTCCAAAGCGGGAGATTGTTGGAATTATGATACATGTGTTGTCCTTGATGGCAACCCACATATAGGCTAGTTCAAAATTGATAAAGGGAAACTCACATTGTAATAGGCCTATTCAATGGTAACAGTGTAATTTTACAGAAGAACTTGATGCTGGGACAAAGGATTACAAATCAGAATCAAGAAATTAAGGAAAGAGAATGGCTTAAGTTGTATATGTTGTTTACGCTAGTCCAAGTAGCATATACACACAGGTGCACAACATAAAAGGAGAGTATATGTATGTACGTAGTTTCATAAAAGGAAAATAGTGTATGTGATGGAAAATTAAGGTTAGAGAATAACAAGGGTCCACACCATGGTATTAGCCCACAATATTGAGTCAAATAACATATACTTCATCTCGTCTAAGAATACCGTAAGTTCTAATTATGGTTTTGGTGCATGGTATTGACAAAGGCTCTAGTATATAAGGAGGAGAATATGAAAGGGCTAAGTGTGCAAGTGAAATGGTTTTTCATGAATATTTCTATCTAAAGTGTATTTTGTGTCGTAAGGGCTATGGTTATGATATAGATATGAAATATCTTGTGCAGCCTTGGATACAATGTTGGACCAAGATCATGAGACTTGAAATTACTTTTCATTGTATGATGTGATAATTGATAGTCCAGATCTAATTGCTAACTCATGTTTTATCATTTACATATTATCTACGTACATATTAAGTATTGAAAATTTGTGAAATTGTAAGTCATTATTTTTTGATCTATGCATTGATTCACCTTGGTGAAGCCATGTATGCACGCTGGTTTGAAACTTCCAAGTAGCTTATGCAGAAGAAAAGGTTCTTTTTGAGAGATGACTAATCTATCTATTCAGGGATGTTGTTTTAGTGTTGTTTTTCAATGATGTATTCATTAGATCAGAATTAAAATTGATTGTATAAGGTTTACTGAGTCTGGTTGATTAATCGATTGAATAAGAAGGGTGATCTTTGCTGCTATCTATTTAGAACTCTGTAATATGACAATAGATCTTTAGAATGTCATTAGTTGGTACAATTTTTGGTTCATAAGTTTATGATATATTATATTTACAAGTACATGCAGGTTGGGTTAGAGAAAGTAGCATATACATGCAGGTTGGCTTAATTGAAGTAGTGTATACATTCTGACATCTGATTTTTGATGTTTCAGCTAGTTTTGGTTATTGATGCAGTGTTCTAGGTTCACCTTTGTGTTCTGCTGATAGTGATATGACTATTCAGATTCACTCAATGTTGATAGATGTAGTTGTATTTAATGGGTCTTTTGCAGTGGTGATCGATTTTGACCTTTAATGTTACTGATGGGTCCAATATGAAATTTTGATGAAACGTGGCCCACATATTATGTTGATTTGTACGAGGAGTATCTAGTACAAAAATTTATGAAACGTGGTCCCTCGAGAAAGAGTGAAGGTTAGCCTTCTGTAGGTTGGTGCCTATGTACTGGTAAACATATTAGCCAGTACAAGAGCTAGGGGGTTGGAGCTCCCTTCGAGTAGTAGCTAGATAACGAGTGAAGGTTGTAGCCTTTCGTAGTTCAGCACCTACGTATTTGTAAACATATCAGCTTGTACAAGAGCTAGTGGGTTTTAGCTTCCTTCCAATAGAAGTTGGAGAGTGAGAGAAGGTTGTAGCCTTCTTCAGGTGGGTGCCTACATATTGGTATGATTCTTCACAATACAAGATTATAAACAACTTTTTCATATTAAAAGAAGAAAGAGACAACAACAACAGGTGGTTTTCTCCAGCATTGGGTTTCCACCTTAAATCTTGGTGTTCATGTGTGTTTCTTATGTGTGGTGGTTTATATATTACAACACATGGTTAATTTTTATCTAATGGTTAATAAAATACTAATGCACTAGTTGAAAACAAGCATATGATGGATGAAGTGAATCATAAGTTCATTGTATATACTGTATTCTTCTTAAGAACATTCATGTGCACACATAGGTTTGATTCAGTAAAGTCACGTATAGAAAACTGAATATGAAATGTAAAACATTATTTCTTTTTAAATACTGATTGACCCCCTCCCCTCCATCTCGGTATTTTTCCCAACAATTGGAATCTGGGTGGGTCCTTTTGCAGAAGCTTGATCACTTGAAGGAGATTTGTTGTAAGAATCGGAAAGAAAAAAAAGAATAAAGCACCTCAAAAGAAGAAGACATCTCAAAGGAATAGTGGTAACAAGAGGGACAATTGGCTATTAGGTGGAAGAGAGTATTTAGATTCAGAATCACCTCATATTGAATATGAACAAGCAAAAGAAGTATGAGGTACTACTTTTTGGTATTCAGGTGATACATTTCTATTTTCATGCAATATTAAAGATAATGAAAGTGAAAGTGAAACAATTGAATTTTCTCTTATGGGTGAAAGTGAAAGAAATCTAATAGAGACAAAAGTTAAAAGGCTTACATATAAAATTAGAGATCAACAAGATCTATTTGACAAAAGGGAGTGTAAGTACAAGGAAGAGGTTACCAGGTTAAAAACTGAGTTGGAGGAAGGAAACAAAATAAGGATGTGGTTTAAGGAAAACGAAGATCAATGTCAAAGGTTGCCAGAAGAAGTAGCATCATTGAGAAATGAAGTGAGTGAAAAGGATATAACTATCAAGAAACTTAAATATAGATCTAGTTACTATGAAAGTCTTGAAGCTAAGGTCGTTTATCTAAAATATGATCTTGAAAATTCAAATAAGCAGAATGAAGAACTACCCCAAGCATATGAAGAACAAGAAAATGAGATTCTCAAATTAAGAAAACAAATGGAAGAAGGAAGAAAAGTTGAAGAAATCATGAAGAACTAGTATCTGGAAAAGGAAGATCAATATCAAGTGGAGGTAAATATCCTAAAAGGTAAATTAGAAGAAAATGATAAGATTTAATGATTTCAACATAGTACTAAGGTTTTGGATAATATTCCTAGTAATCAGAGGTCTATTGCCATCAAATATGGTCTTCATTTTCACGAAACTGTTAAAGGTGAATATAGCTCACAAATTGAGGCAAGGAACTCTAATGACAAATCTAAAATTATCAACAATGAGAGAAGAGGTCAACCCCATCAACAGCAAAGGAAAGAAAGTCTTCAAAGAAAATCATTCACCCCTAACTATGGATGTG
Source organism: Pinus tabuliformis (assembly GCA_031772625.1). Taxonomy (NCBI): domain Eukaryota; kingdom Viridiplantae; phylum Streptophyta; class Pinopsida; order Pinales; family Pinaceae; genus Pinus; species Pinus tabuliformis. The sequence continues at coordinate 1,147,795,271 of CM062804.1, read as the reverse complement.
TTAATTGATTCTTTCCTATGATGAATAATGTTGAATGTTTTATATGTTATAATTTTGGACATGTTGTAGCCAAATGTAGAAGTAGAAATTTTCAAGCTAATAACCATCTCACAAGAACATCATCAGCTTGCAGGTACTTTAAGGCATATTGTTTTACTTGCAGTATGTTTGGTCACAAAGACATTGATTGCTATAAAAGGAATATGAAACATATAATATGTTATGCTTGTAAAAATTTTAGGCATGTATAAAACGAATGCGGGGACAAGTCTATGGATTGTCATAGACAATATGGTAAGCAATCAAATAAGTAGATTTATATAAAAAAATATGAAAAAGATGAATCCATCGAGAATCAAGAAAAGGAATATCAAATAGCATGTGATCTTGCTCTCTGCTCATTTGAAGACAAATATTATACTGGATGCTCTCATCACATGACTGGAGACAAGAGTAAAATGGAATCTTTGATAAAGAACCATCATGATAATGATATTCTTGGGACTGATGTTTCAGGAAGTTCTAGGATCAAGTACAGTCAGAACAGATTCAGGGGAAACTGAATGTATAAAATTTTAGTGTTATAATTCTTATACATAGATATTATGAGGACAAGCAGCATATATATGCTATTTTTCAACTTCACAGTCACGTCTATGTTGGTTTCATGAAGCAGTGGGACAAAATCAGAAAAAGGGTCTGATATGGTTCATATAGTTATCAATTGTCTTTTCTATTTTGATGGTTCATGACTACAGTCTGTGGATGTTATTTAGAAGTGATTTTTACCCTCATAAGTTGTTGATGACTTGATGTATAACTAGTTTATTATGATGCCTTGATGACTCTTACTGACATATGAAATGATCATATATGATAGTGAGCAATTGGCATGGGTTTAGGGGGAGCATTGGCCTTCAAAACATTATGCATTGTTGAAATCATGGTTACTAAATTCAGCTATGGTGTCAGTTATTAATATCATTTCTTGAAAAATTCATGTAAATACCTATGGTGTATTAATATGTCTCTTTCTATCATACTTTATTATGAATGAGTCCTTTTGGACATATGGTTTAATTTCTACTGTCACTATGCATGGGAAGGATGATGTAATAATTTAAATTTTCATTCATGTATGAACATTTGGTGTATCACCAATTGGTTGGGTGAATGATGTATGTATGAGTCATTAGTGATAGGAAAGTCATACTCACATAGTTGAGTTATACAGTCATGTTATTCCTTTGAAAAATATTTTTGTAGACTTTGCATGTGCTCAGGGGGACCATGGATAGTATAGTGCATCTTAGCATGTACTAAGCGGGAGAATATCTTGGTCTACGCTTTTCCCTTGATGTCAAAGCGGGGGGAGCATCTTGTTGTTGCTTGATATATCTAACATGTTCTATAGCTTGAATTGATCAACACCAATATGGTTTCCAGCCAGTCCAAAGGGGAAAATTGTAGGCATTACTATACATGTGTTGTCCTTGATGGAAAACCACATATAGGTTAGTTCAGAATTTATAAACAGAAAATCTCATTGTAATAGGTCTATTCAGATCTAATAGAGTAATGGTACAAAAGAACAGAATGATGGGACAAAGGATTACAGATCAAACTCAAGAAATTAAAGAAAGAGAGTTGTTTAAGTTGTCTACACTATTTACCCTAGTCTAAGCAGTGTATACACATGGGTGCACAACATAAAAGGAGCGTATACATATGCACATAGTTTCACAGAAGGAAAATCATGTATGGGATGGAAAATTAAGGTTAAAGAATACCATGGTATTAGCCCAAAATATTGAGTGGAATAACAAATACTTGATCCCATCTAAAAATACCATAGGTTCTAATTATGGTTTTGGTGTATGGTATTCACAAAGGCTCTAGTATATAAGGAGGAGAAGATCAAAGGGCTGAGTGTGTAAGTGAAAGGGTTTTTCATGAATACTTCTATATGAAGTATATTTTTTGTTGTAAGGGCTATGGTTATGATAAATATCTGAAATATCTCGTGTACCCTTCTATACAATGTTGTATCAGGATCATGAGACCTGAAATTACTTGTCATTGTATGATCTAATAGTTGATACTCTGGATATGATTGCTAACTCATGTTTTATCCTTTTACATATTATCTGGGTATATATGAAGTCTTCAAAAGCTGTGAAATTATAAGTCATTATTTGTAGATCTACACTGGTTCACCTTGGTGAAGGAGTGTATACACGTTGGTTCAACACTTCCAAGTAGCATATGTAGAAGAAAAGCTTGTTGTTTAGAGATGACTGATCTATATGATCAGTGCTACTACCTTACTGTTGTTCTTCAATGATTTATTCATTACATCTGAAGTAAAACTGATTGTATAAGGTTATTGAGTCTCGTTGATTGATTGATTGAGTAAGAAAGGTGATCTTTGCTGCTATTTGTTTAGAATTATGTAATATGACAGTAGATCTTCAGAATGTCATTGCTTGGTACAGTTTTTGGTTCAGAATTTTATGATACAATATCTCTATAAGTATACATAGGTTGGGTTACAGAAAGTAGCGTATACATGTAGGTTAGCTTCATTGAAGTAGCGTATACATTCATACATATGATTTTCTAGGTTGAAGTTGGTTTTGGTTGTTGATGTAGTGTTCTAAGTTCAGCTCTGTGTTCTGGTGACAGTGATGTGACTGTTCATATTGACTAATTGTTGATAGATGTAGTTGTATTTAATGGTTGTATTGGAGTGGTGATTGATTTTGAGCTTCAATGTTACTAATGGGTCTAGTATGAAAATTTGATGAAATGTGGCATACATATTGTGTTGATGTGTACCAGGAGTATCCAGTCTAAAAATTTATGAAACATGGTCCTTGGATAAAGAGTGACGGTGGTAGCCTTCTATAGGTCTGCACCTATGTACTGGTGAACATATTATCTACTACAAGAGCTAGGGGGTTGGAGCTCCATTCTAGTAGCATCTAAAGAATGAGTGAATGTTGTAGCCTTCTCTAGGTCAGTGCCTATGTACTGGTAAATATATCAGCCCGTACAAGAGCTAGTGGGTCGTAACTCCCTTCCAATAGAAGCTAGAGAATGAGAGAATTTTGTAGCCTTCTATAGGAGGGTTCCCGCATACTTGTATGAGTCTGCACCAGTACAAGTTTGTAAACATATTTTTTATATTAAAATAAGACAAAGACAACATCATTAGGTGGTTTTCTCCTACTTTAGGTTTCCACGTTAAATCTTTGTCTTCATGTGTATTGCTTATGTGTGATGGTTTATTTATTACAAAACGTAGTTAATGCTTATATAATGATTAATAAAGTACTAATGAATTAATTGGATTAATTGGATTGTAAGTTCATTGGATAGACGTTAATTTCTCAAGAATAGTCACGTGCACATGTGATGATTTTTTTATTATAGCACATAGTTAATGTTTATATAATGGTGAATAAAGTACTAATGCACTAGCTGAAGAAAAACATATGATGGATTAACTAGATTGTAAGTTCACTGGATAGACACTAATTGTCTTAAGAACAGTCGCGTGCACATGCAGGTTCAAGTAAAGTCATGTATATATAAATGAAGATGAAATGTAAAAATTTATTAATTTGTAAATATTGCTTCAGCCCCCCTCTCAGTATGTTTCCCAACAATTCCCTCTTACAATGGTTTTATTGTCGGCTTACCTGGTAGTTATGTAGGAAAAACTATAAGTATCTTTGCAACATATTTCCCTGTCATTACGCCTAGTCTCCATGTCATTTTGAAATGAAAGCATGCGATATACCTAGAAATCCATTATCCATATTATTCGTTATTTGATACAATTGCATAATTTTGTATATAGTTATATAATTTCATTAAGTAAATTTATAAAATATTTAGTTGGATTTAGATATGCATTTGAATTGATATTGGAAATTTCATTTATGTTATATTTTTATAATAAGGATAATATGTGTCTTACATTTTAGTGTTGACAATGAATAGATGATTATTATAACAATAACCTTTTTTCATAATTATAAATTCAATAGGGTGAATACCATAAATAAAATTTAGGGCTCTTAATACATTATATTAATTTATCAAAATAATATCTCAAACTTATTTATAATGATAATGAAATTTTGAATATGGTAAATATTGAACTATTTCTTAAATTTTGGAGACCATTTGGCATCACATTTCTGATATGTGATCCAGCCAACACCACAATGCCTTTGTCTTCCATTGCTATGAGTGCCCCTAGAAATAAAAAAAGTGCAATCAAACAGACCGCATGAATTAAATTAAATAAAAAAATTATATAATTTCAAACTCTTCTCACAATAAAAATAACCATTTGAATATAAATTATTCATTACTTTCATATTATTCGGTAACATACTTTCCTTGCTTCTTTTTTTATATGTTCATTTATGTTTCCTTTTTCATTATGTGTAATTCACTTTTCTTTTGATAGGAACATCCATTCCGATATAATTTCTTCCATGTCGCTATAAAACTCACTTCTAATCACCCTGCTAGAGTTCTTGAGCCTCTTAATAACTACAGTGAGTCCGCCTTACATGACAACCTTGTATGTGCTTTGCAAATTACCCTTTTCCATCATCTCAGTTACTACCCTCAGCAGGTCCTCCAAATAGGAGCTCTGCGTTTCTCTAGCGCAGAACAATAGACAACTATTGCAATCATAAAACGCATCCAAGGCTATAGGACTATTGCGGGAGTACTGATCGGACCAAGTTTTTTATTCTTTATATTAAGAATCGACATTCTGTTTCACCCCAATTATTATCTCCACATCTTTTGCTACATGTTCATCCCCTCCTCTCATCTTGCAGAGAAGCAACATAACAAGAAACAAGAGGGACACCACTCCCATTGTGCTTCCGACCACAATTCCCAAAGTTTTCCATCCATTGAGCCTCTTTGACTTTCTCTGCTTCATAAGAGGAAAGAAATATTGAGTCTTCCAACCTAGTTGTTTAATGTAAAACCTTGATGCTTCTTTGTAACATACTTTCCCTGCTTTTGTTCTTATATGTTCATTTACGTTCCCTTTTTCACAATATGTATAATTTATAATGTTGTGCTTACTAGTGAATTTTTTTTACTGTTCTTCAAGTTTGCTGGTATACGTGCATAACTGCATCCACAATTCAACATGAATGAAAGTATCCATCTCATCAAGTGGTGTTGGGTAGCAAAAGCCCCCGAAACGAGTATGGGGTGCGAAGCCTAGAATTTTGGGTAATATTAGGGTAAAACACTCCACGGAAAGTGCAGAGCGCGAGCTACAGGAGGTTGAGTCAAAGGGTACTCTGCCTGCAAATATTGTAAATATATAGTAATAGATTTGGCCTGTGGTGGGATCGAGGGCCAAGGGAAATATAAATAGAGTGAGGCTGTACGAGGGAAAGGCAGTTCGGTTTTGTATTTTAGTCCTATGACGTTATGGGTGAATAGTCTACGAGTAGTTGTAAGTTTGAGTCAAGGGAGTAGGGTAGAAGGTAGAGGCTCTACAGCTGTGCGCACAGAGGCCTGGTAAGTCCACAACTCTATGTGCAGACCCCTACAGCTAAGTGCATAGGATGGATCTGGATGTATTGGTGAAAACTGATAATAATGATAAGTTTCTTCTAAATTTTGTGCTAATTGCGACTACAATGTTTTATGATAAATGAACTATTATGATTTCTACATTTGCTATGTTTAAATACATGTGAACTGGGTTCATCTTGATGCACGAAGTAACCAAAAATAATAAATGTTTTCTTAAAGACCGCTTTGACTAGATCAAAGCAGTAATAAGTGACACAATCTGTAATAAGCACGATTAGGATATTCTGATCTGCACGGATCTGGCACAGCGCGACACTGCAGAACAGTGCGCGAGCCCCATCCCACATCCAAGACATCCCCAGGTTGCGGAAACCTAGTTCGAGCACCCTCCCCTACTACATCGGGTGAGACCTCAGTTCGTGCCTTCATGGGCTATTGGAAAAAGGGCCGGTAGTTGTGGGATTTGTTTGGCTAAATAATTCTTCTGAACCTGGGTGAACCCTAAATAAGCCAAAAAATGGTTCTGTTTCTAGGACCGAGATCTTCCTAAGGGGTGTCTAATGTGGGAACACTAGAATCCTACAATGAAAAAGCTCGAAGATTAGTGGGATCTAAAGCTCCACGAGTTCACAATTCAAGAAAAAAGGAACTCGCAAATATCAAAGTAACAGTGTTTGGATCGCTCTATCCTCATGGACAAACATGAGATATTCTTCATAACATTGCCGATAGAATTGTATTAGTGGATTGCAAAGCTAGCTAATAGTGTGGGAAGGTGCAGATTAGACCAGCTGATAGTGTGGACCCCAGAACTGGTGCGTAGACTAGAAGGAACTAAAGACAAAGTCGTGCATGCGGTCGATCACCAAGTAGATCAAATCATTGGGAGATTTATCACTGAATTCGCAATAGATACCACTGTAAGTTACAGTGAAGCAGAGAGGCAATTTCTCCAATGACCGCGAGGTCGGTACATGAAGTCATTAAACACTTGGATTAAGATGTTGTTGTGCAAAAAATAGATTATGCACATACATTAACGTCTGGGGTAACATGAAGTGGAAGATGATACCAAGGAACGAGAGGAGCAGGGAACAATCCTCTGACTTATATCTCATGGGAAAGCAAGGAAGATCTTGCTAGGTTCTCACCCAAAATCATAGTCTGGTTGATTACAGAATGCCTTCCACTAGTACCACCTTCATCTACACCATCACCCCTATCACCCACGTCACGTTCGTCCACACCAACTCCTCCACCACCTCCTAGAAGAGGGATGGCACCCATAGTCAAGTTACTGACCTTTCAAGGTATAGGGAATGAAGATCCAAGCTGATTCTGGTTTGTGATAAACTCCATATGGGACGTGCAAGGTATAACGGATGAAAACATAAAAAAGGCTATGCTGGTCAGTGCACTCTAGGACCGCGCGTTGACATGGTAAATAAAACACTCAAATGACCATCCAAATGAAGGACTAACAGCTATATAGGATGTGCTTAATAATGAATTTGGATGACCAAAGTCTGAAATCAATCAATCATTGGGTTCAAGAAATAACAATGCTGCTCGGTGAAACACCGTGGGATCTGGACCAAAGATTAAAGAGTACCATTCGCGAAGCCAATACGACATTGACTGACAGACATCATTTTGCATGGTTTGTGGCATCACTAACACTCCATCTGAGGATGGCTCTATCACAACAGAAGATCTCAACCCAAGCCGAGGCACTAGAGACAACAATGAGGCTATATGTTACCCTGATACCGGACCTACGGTTGGGAGTTCAGCAACTCCACACGCAACTTTAGAACTTAAGTTTGGAAGTACAAAGCTTCAAGCAAGGAAGAATGCCTTGATCAAGGGTACCGCTGAAGGCATGATGTATTAAATGAAAAAGCCACGCGCATGATAAATACCATTGCCCGGTCTTCACGCACTATCTGGTGGGGGGACGCCCGATGTCATTAAAAGTGGAAGTTCAGATAGGACCAAATGCCAGGCCTATGCTCTAGTGCCCGATTTGCCAAAAGGGAGGGAAGCATGCAACAGATAATTGCCATCTATTACAGAAGTATACCCAGACCTCACAACAGTTATATTGCAATTTTTTTTTATCATTAGGACACAATGAGAAAACATGTCGAAGTTATGACTTAATGATGGAATGGACCCCAGCCTACTGGGTACATGTTGAAACACGGGGAGGATTTAGGGATGAGGTCAGGGAAGAGGATGGGGACTTAGCCGAGGTCACAGATAGACAACTTGTTATAATTAAGGTTAACAAGGGCACTACGCTTGTGAGTGCACTAACCCAACTAGGCTCTCTTGTCCTTATTATGAACAATTCGATCACGAATTGGTAGATTGTCCAACCTTGCTGGCTCAATTGAGTGAGAAAGGGGTGCTTCAACCCCCACCAACCCAGAATGTCCAAATGATGCATCCAAAACCCCGCAAAGAGGACACTAGTATAAATATGGTATGAAGGAGCAGCGCAACGGTAGGAGGGAACAATGGTGGGGAGCGAGGCAACCCACCTATGGGGAACCCTACTACTGAACTAAAGTAGGGAATGGCAGGGCTAAAAGGAGATCAATTGAAATTCACAAAAGTCGCTACCTCAGGTGTGAAGGAACAAATGGAAGCCAAAATGGACCATTACATGATCCCCTCCTTTCTTGACATATGCATGAAATTGCTGCGGAATCAGAAGGTTGTCCAAGGGTTACAGGAATTAATTACTAGGAACGCCGAATTCAACAAACCTCAGGTAGTCCAGAGGATAGGATGACATGCTTTATGCACTGAATGAGAAATGTGAATGATAACGCAGATAGGATATTATGAAATGGATCAAGTCATCTTGGATTTGGGCTCAGATGAAAATATTCTACCTAAGAAAACTTGGGAGCGTATAAGCATCCAAGTACTGCAATGATCCCTTATTCAACTACGAATGGCTAATCAGTAAAAAAATCTTACCAATGGGCCGATTGCAAGGGGTGACGGTGGATATCGATGGTGTAATGACCAAGACCGATTTTGAAGTCATAGAGCTTATCAATGGTAGCAATCCTTACCCTGCTTTGCTTGGGATTGACTGGCCCATCAACATGAAAGGGATCACCAACTTGAAAAGGCACACGATGACTTTCGAAAAGAAGTCACTTCACGTAGTAGTTCCATTGGACGTAGCGGAAGGAGAGTGCTACACAGAACCCATCTGTGACTAGGAAAATAATGACGAATTGGATTGCATTTATCAGATAACAGTGCAGCACCTCGGTCAGATGTATTACAATGACCATAGAAGAACCGCGTGGGAACATGAAAGTATCTGCACTATCGATTCTGAGGAAGAGGCGGAGTGCTCGTAGAATCGATTACTGGAAGTTACAACACTCAATTGTAATAGGGTGACTCAATCGGCATGATGTGAAGAAAGACACCACCTGGAAGAGCAGGATGCGACCACTGAATACTAGCTCACATGTGTAGTCCAGGAACAACCTAGTGCATCAGTAGATAGGGTGCGTGCACTGGTAGAAGGATCAGGGAAGCACAAATACAAGAGAAGTTTTCGACTCTGAACTGGAAGATATGCGTGGCGGTTAAGATGGCATAAAATACTAGCACGAAGAACCCAGGCGTATAAGGATGACCAAAAACTCAAACAGACCAAAGTGGACCACAGGATCATTAGGCTAGGGGGGACCTCCTTCCTACAGCCTAATCAACCACTATCTGCATAGCTTCTCCTACCAAAGATGGTGTTTGAGATAAGGTTCAGCAGTTGTGGGCTGCCATTCAGCATGAAAAATGATGACTTAATGAGTTGGAACAAATTGAGGCCCGAATCCATGACCACAGTATGAGTTTGGATAAAGCCATCGAGAAACTTCAATTACAAGTGGCCGCCCTAGATGATGGAAAGGAATTTCCCAAGGAAACCAACATGGCTGGCTTTCCTACCTTGAAGCCACAAGGGTATGCACACCATAAATCCATAATAGAAGCAGAAGGACATCTCAATGCTCACTACCAGGGTTAGAGGGGAACTAGAGGACCTGCGGGAACGGTTCACCATTCTGATTATCCGTTGGAGGATCAGTCCCAGCACCCCAAGAAGTTGAAGGAGGGTGTGCGACTATAAAACAAGCTACGGTATAGTGGCTCGATACAACCACAAACTCTCTGCTGAAACCACATCTGTGTCCTTGGATATACACTACTACAAAGAAAAGATGGAAAGTGACCATTGAAAATATTTCTCACAGTAGGATGGTGCATTTAAAGCACCTTGAATCAAGCGGCGAGTCAGTAAGGTAAAATCATAACCAACCGAGTCGCATTTATGAGCTACCATGAAAAAACACTACCGATTTCCAAGTTCCATCAATATATAAAAAAAGTAAAGGTCACACCACCACGTTGTACTATCCAACAAGCAAATCGGTTCGTATTGCCTACATCATGAGAACGAGGAGGTTGAAAATAGTTTGTGGTTTCAGGCAGTGTCGCAGCATTACAAAGATGTCATCTTGAAAGCTGAAAGACCTACCACTGTTTGTCCATAGCCAAAGCCACCGCAGGAAGTAGAACATTCTAAATCCCCCTAGAAGCTAACGACCAAGAAGGAACCTCCACTTCTAGACTTTGTTCGACGGTCGTCGTGACACCTGCAGGCTGGCACATCTACAACGAAAGAAAAAGGTAAAATTGTTATCATCGATAGCGAGGAGGACATGCCTGAGGAGGACCCTGTATATCTAGTCCGATGAACTAATTATATGCCTCCAAGCGAGGGGACAAATAAGGTACCCACAAACTTGGACGAATTCAACAATACAATCACCACCCCCTCTCTCCCAAAAGATGTCCCAGTGGAAAATTCGGTGGTTGGCCATGTCACAATGATGAAATTTGACGATTGTGATGTTGTAGATCGAAAAAATTTCACCATCTAGAAACGGATGCCTTAATGGACCACTAGATAGAAGGTATGGTGACAACTCTACAGCTAAAGAAGTGGCTATGAATGGTGGACGAAGCTGGATTAATTTGTCTCCTGGCAATTTCTCACTTTCTCTAGCCCCATGTTACTATGTTAGTGATCAAGCAGTTGATCTGTCTAGTGCATGAAGATAGACCATGGGTCGGTAAACCCGTTCGAATCATAACATAACTTATTCACCAGGTCTCACATGTACCCTGCACTAGACGGAACCTTAGCGAAATTATGGATAAAAGTAATGAGGTTGGGAGGATAGAACGACTAAAGAAGATGTATAAGCTCGCCAAGGGACTGCGAGGGTAGGTCATTGACAGTATCTCTGACGACGCAGTTCGAGTGGCCACTCAATTGCTATTAGGAAAAGTAATGAGGAAATGTCAGAGCTCTTAGGTCTCCGTCGTAGTTATCACACTGGCTGAAGAATGTGCTGCAGGTGTATGGTTCAATTGGTCACAGTTTCTTTGTGAAGAGTTTCTATCCAATTGTCGGGAAGTCCAGGAAGAAGGCAAGTCATTCTATTATGCATAGCTGCTATTGTCTCTCATGTTGGTCGCTACTGAGTTACCTGAAGACAGCCAGTTTCCTAGTTTAACCCTAGAATCGCTGGAAGTAGAGTAGTATGCGTCCCTCTGGGCGACCAAGGATGCAACTAGAATTTAGGGGATTAAGATCTTTTGGGTATTGATGGATGAAAATGTGCATTAGTGGATCAATAAGTTACCATGCTTAACAAATAAAGTTTATGAGAGTATGAAGCACATTACAGAATTCAAAGCAAATATGCATCATGTCTACATCTAGGCGTGGAAGGACTCGGCCCAGAAATGGACCCCTCTCTGGTTCATTGTCACTAATGAAATTGTTCACATTATTGTTCAGGCTTGGCCCACGGCTTGGCGAGGACCCGTGGTAGTGGAACGAGACGAGGCCGCTAGTCAGAAACAAAAAGAGGCAGCCAAGCGTGTTGCGCAATAAAAGAGGAATGAACAATACGCTGCAAAGGTTAAGGCAACACAAGAGGTGAAACTCGCAACAACAAGAAAACCAGTACCAGGCGTGTAAACATCAACAATGGACAAAGGCACTCAGAAGGAAACCACACAGCCGGCCACAACAGATATGTCGTCCACTACTACGGGTACCCCGCTAAATCGCTCAACCACACCTAAGCGACCGAAGGCACGAAAGAAAGCAAAGGCATCTAAGACCGATAATGAAGTTACCACCCTAACATAGGGCAATCTAAATGACATCGAAAACATCATTTGCGAAGCTACTCGGTAGGCAGTCGATGAGGCTATGTCGGAGTAGCACATTGTGTTTGGGGAGCTTCGGACGCAATTAAGTGAACTGGGATCAGGAATCACGTAGGTAGGTCCTAATGTTTCTACAGAAGCCACCAATATGATAGCTATAGAATCATTGCTCAAAGCCCAGGTTTCTCATTCTATTCTGATTCCGGCAGGCACGTTGGTCACCAACCAACTAGAAGACCAAGTAATACTAGAACGACTTACCAGATTGGGATTGAATGTGGCTGCACTCCCACACGATAGTTTGCAACAACTTCATGACAACACCACAATTGAACTTCGCGCAAGGGCCAGTCGCGCCAACCAAATACTCCAAGAGCAGAAAATTAATATTGAACAGCTACGGCTCCAACGCGATGAAGTAGTCACCCAAAAACAGCAGATTGAAAAGGTAGTAGAAGACGGCTGTTTAAGTGCTCAAGCATTAAATATTATAGGGGACTTGTGCATTGAAGCACATATTCATACATTGGCTACAGAGTTTCGAAGGACGAAGGAAGAGGCCACATAGTTGCAACTTGAACTCAGTGCGTAGATCATAGAATTGAAATTGCAGGTACCACCACCAACGGCTCCAGTGGTAGTAGTACAATGCCTGAACATTATTGGTATGGTGCATGCGACACCTGCTTAGTCACTCGAAGAATGTACCGAGTTGCTAACTCAATCAATTAATATGCTCACTGTCCTTCAGAAATATCCCACACTCCGCAGGTTGGAAGCAAAGGCTCGGGCACTTCAGCACGCCTACGATCAGCTCCAGGAAACTGCGCAGACCATTGCTATCCCACAACGATTGGCTAAGATGAGGGAGGTGCAGGACATGAAAATCCAAGCCGAAGCCACAAGACAGAAGGAAGTAGTGGTGAAAGCTCGTATCTAGCCATGGTTGGATGAGGCATCTATAGTCTCAACCACCATAGAACTTAAGGTAGCACACATGAAGGCTAAATGTGGTAGGATGGAGACTGCCGAGACAGGGGCAGAAATATCAGTACCACAGGTGGAATGGATGCAGTGCATGACAGAAGAATTTGCTTCTAGTGCAACACACAGAAGTTGTTGACTGACCTTCGTGCAAAGATGGATGCACCAGCTCAATGACTTGGGACGAGTCACGATGATTGTGTTGGGGGACTGTTGGGTAGCGAAAGCCTTGCGAAATGAGTATGGGGTGTGAAGCTTGGAATTTTGGGTAATATTAGGGTAAAAGACTCCGCGGAAAGCATAGAGCACGAGCTATAGGAGGTTCAGTCATAGGGTAGTCCGCTCGAAAAGATTGTAAAGCAATAGTAATAGAGTTGGCTCGCGGTGGGATTGCGGGCCAAGCGAAAGTATAAATAGAATGAGGCCCTATGAGGGAAAGGCAGTTAGGTTTTGGATTTTTGGTCCTATGATGTAATGGGTGAATAGTCTATGAGCAGTTGTAAGTCTGAGTCAAGGGAGTAAGGTAGAAGGTAGAGGCTCTGCAACTGTGTGCGTAGAGGCCTGGTAAGTCTGTAGCTATGTGCGTGGATCCCTGTAGCCGAGTGCGTAGGGTGGATCTAGATGTATTGGTGAAAATTGATAATAAAGATAAGTTTCTTTTGAATTCTTTGTTAATTGTGACTTCACTGTGTTATGACAAATGAAATTTTGTGATTTCTGCATTTGCTATGATTAAATACATGTGAATTGGGTTCACCTTGATGCTTGAAGTAACCAAAAATAAAAAAGGTTTGCTTAAAGAAAGCTTTGACTAGATCAAACCAGTAATAAGTGACTCAATCTGTAATAAGCATAATTAGGATATTCTGATCTGCGTGCATCTGGTGCAATGTGAGGTTGCAAAACAACACATGAGCCCCAACCCACATCCAAGACATCCCCAGAGTGTGAAAACCTAGTTCCAACACCCTCCCCTACTACCTCGGGTAAGACTTCAGTACGCGCCTTCGCGGGCTGTTGTCGAAAGGGCTGGTAGCTGCGGGATTTGTTTGGCTGAATAATTCTTCTGAACCTGGGTCAAGCCGAAATAAGCGAACAAGTGGCAGAGCATATAGTCCTATTTTTAGTTCCAAATCTTGGATTTGAATAGGGATTTTACGAACCCTTCCTATTCCTTTGACCTTTCCTCCATCAAATACTATAATTGTGAGGATTTTGGTTGGGTACGCAAATAGGTCTAATTGTTTAGTGAAATCAATGTCAATGTAGTATGTTTTGTTGAAATCCATGATTATCATTTCATTTCTATCTCTTATGATTCCCATGAGCTTTAGGTTGCTAGGTTGTAATTACCCCATCATGATTGTAAGTGGAACTGTAGGTTTTCTTCCCTATTAGCTTGGAACATTGGTCTTATTAGCTTCCTAAGATGAGGGTGAATACACTTAATTTAAGGTTCTTGTACTTACTCTTTTCAAGAAGTAGTTTATTTTTAAGATACATCTTTTTCATTTATATTTTGTTGGATGCATGAGATTGAAGCTAATTAGAATGTTGGCATTTCTTTCTCAACAATTTTTGGTGTTTTAATTTTAATGTTATTGGGTTGACTTTTTCTACCTTGATTTATGTCGTAAATTATGATTGATGTTTTAGATTTACTGAGGGATTTTTGAAATTTATTGATCTATCATTGAATCACCTTGGCTTTCAACTTGTCTCTCAATCCATTCTCTATAGTCATTATTTTTTCTTGATGTTTTTCTATTGTCTTTTATACATCTTATTACGTCTTACCAAAAAGAAAAAATACGCCATGTGGAATGATAACTCAGCTACACTCAATATTATACTGCACAACTCTATATAAATCCATTAATACATCATGCACAAAGGATTAAGATATAAGGGTGAGAATGTGAAGCTAGGTTACACTTGTGTGACAAATGCCCCTGGAAAGTTAACAATCTGAATTTTTCAACTGAACAAATTTTTTTCGCTGAATTTTATAAATTTCTTCAGTTGAACTATTATACTAAGTTTTGACCGAATTTTTCACTGTTTAGACTAATGTTGACACTAAATGGAATTTTTTTCAGAGTTGAAAAACTTGGCAAAGAAATAGTTTGGCCAAATAAATGATTCAACTGAACTATTATTTTCCGCCGAATTATTTATCCAGCCAAAAGTACTTTAATATATATGATGGGTCAGACCCTGCTGCAAATTTTTTTTCTCTGTTAATTTCTGATTGTGCTATGTTGAGTCAAGCACTAGTACTACTCTATTTTTTATTATATTTGGTTGAGCCAAGGGTTGTTACTACTCTCTGTTGTGATTATCGTTGGCTTAAGCAGAGCCGAAGTCAACTTTTGTGAGCTTTTTTTACAATGTGGCACGAGAGAAATTTTAGTTGGTTTCACTTGTCATTGGTAGCTCTCTCATCCTACTCATCCAACCTCCTCATCCAAAGCAGGTAAGTTTCCTAAGGCTCCTTTCTATGGTAAAAATATAAGATCTAAGAAAATAACTCTACATAAACTCTAATCATAATTTATAACTTTCAAAAGAAATGAACGATATTCATGCTCGAAAAAGATTTGTTACTTAGTACAATGTTTCTCAAGGTCAAATGATCTGAATAGGATGCTCAGGGTTAAATGAAGGAAAGAAAAAATGTTGTAGTTTTTATTGAAGGTCTCATTGAATTCAATCATTATTGGACAATTTCATAGTTTGGAAGCTTTGTAATCTCTCTTAGAATGACCTTTAGTCTACAACAATTGGTAAAATTGAAATATTATATGTTTCCAAGATTTTCTATTCAAGAGGGCAATGAATTTAGCTTGATACAATTACCAATGTTCAAAAACAGAAGGGAATAAAATTACCTATACCTTCATGAAGATTTTCATTTTCAATCCAACTCAAATTGAGACATTCGACTCGCATAATGATAATGGCAATGATTTTAATTATGTACAACTTATATCCAACACCTTAAGATAAGTGAGCCCATGTAGAAATCCTTCTGGAATTTCTTTCAATTCCAACTTTCCTAGGAATAGGGTCACCAATTTCTGACATCTCCATTCTTGTGTCAAGAGATACTTAATACCATTGCCCATAACTGATATTGTTTTGTTGTCAATCCATGTCTGAGGGAAATGTTGAACCATTAGGTCTGCCCTAAATGCACAATTTTAAATCCAAAAAAGTTTTAAAGTTGTTTCATGTCCATAATTTTGTCGGATTCCTCATTTCTACTATTAGTAAATTTTACAAAATATATATTTGGTCTCTATGATAAAGAATTCTAATAACTTATAATGTGATTATGGGATATGATATATTGATTATCTATAGAATATTTTGAAGATAAAAAAGAATTAATAACAAATTTCTAAATATTGTGTTTGTAGAAATATATGCCATGAAATCTAATTTAGAATTGAGCCATATATTTTCTACTATATGTATGATTCATGAATTGACTGTGAACTCATAATCTGGTAGTATTCAATAAAAATTGAAGGAAAATCGACACTGGCCATAGATTTATGGACGTTATATATGATTAAATATATAATATGAAATATGATATCAAAATCAACCATATGTCTCTGCATATGAATGTATACAACGTTATTTATAAATCTTCTTAAGGGCATAATTTTTGTCATTACATTTTATTGGATAGGTTGAAAATGGACATTACTTTTAGAGAATTGAACTATTTCAAAATTTGAGTAAAGTTTGAAATAGCTCAAACTAAGCTTTACCAATAGGATTTATCATGAGTAAATTATTCATCCATTACAACTGACCCTTTCAACCTAACCTAACTAATATGGGTAAAATACAGTGAACTCAACCCAACTTGAGAAATAAAAATAGTGAACAATGATCTCCACCAAACTTGGGGAAAAATATAGTGAACAATGAACTCAACCCACCTAACATATGAACAGTGACATTATTGAGTTAAACCAATCATAAATGTGAGCGAAAGGATTGTAAAGAAGGACACCATTGGGCTAAATAAATCATAGTGAAGTTTGGTTGGGAAAAATTATGTGCAATGTTTTAAACTTGCTTCCTATTGATCATTTTGTGAATCTTGAAACAATTTCAGTTTTTTTTCAAAATAAACAAAGGAAGTTGTTCTCACCCTTACTTGTCCTTTAACCTCCCAATGATATCATTCGGTCATTTGCATTTTACCTGTAAGATGAATCGTAATTTTTTTTTTGGACTACTCTATACATGTGATCTCTTTTGTCTATAGACTTCTCAAATTATCTTCTCTAAACTTAAAATTTATTATTATTTGAGATACATATTTTTCATTTTTATTTTGTTGGGTGCATGCGATGGAAGCTAATTAGAGTGTTGGTATTTCTTTCTCATCTATTTTTGGTATTTTAAATTTGATTTTATTGGGTTGCTAATTAGAGTGTTGGAATTTCTTTGTCATCTATTTTTGGTGTTTTAATTTTAATATTATTTGGTTGACTTGTTCTACCTTGATTTATCTCGTAGAACAACCTTGATGCTTCTTGGTAACATACTTTCCTTACTTCTGTTGTTATACTTTCATTTATGTTTCCTTTTTTATTATGAGTAATTCACTTTCCCTCCGTATTTTCTTGGAACATGGGTCTTATTAGCTTCCTAAGATGTGACAAAATAAAATTAATTGAAGCTTCTTGTACTTCCTCTTTTCATGTAGTAGTGTCATTCTGACATATATCTTTTTCATTTATATCTTTTTCGGTGCATAAGATTGAAGCTAATTAGATTGTTGGTATTCCTCTGTCATCTATTTTTAGTGCTTTAATTTTTAATGATCTTGGGTTGCTAATCAAAGTGTTGGCATTTTTTGTCATTTATTTTTGGTGTTTCAATTTAATGTTAAGGGGTTGACTTGTTCTACCTTGATTTATGTCGTAGAACAACCTTGATGCTTCTTGGTAACATAGTTTACTTTCTTCTACTGTTATGTGTTGATTTATGTTTCCTTTTTCATTATGTGTAACTCACTTTTCTTCCCTATTTGCTTGGAACATGGGTCTTATTAGCTTCCTAAGATGAGGCAGAATACACTTAATTGAAGGTTCTTGTACATTCTCTTTCGAAGTAGTATTTTCTTTTTTAGATAAATCTTTTTCATTTCTATTTTTTTTGGGTGCATGAGATTGAAGCCAATTAGAGTTTTGGGATTGCTTTGTTAACTATTTTTGGTGTTTTAATATTACTTTTATTGGGTCGACTTGTTCTACCTTGATTTATCTCGTAGAACAACCTTGATGCTTCTTAGTAACATACTTCCCTCGATTTTGTTGTTATATGTTCATTTATGTTTCCTTTTTCATTATGTGTAATTCAATCTACTTCCCTATTTTCTTGGATCAAGGGTCTTATTAGCTTCCTAAGATGAGGCAAAATACACTTAATTGAAGGTTCTTTTACTTTCTCCTTTCAAGTAGTAGTTTCTTTTTTAGATACATCTTTTTCATTTCTATTTTGTTGGGTGCATGAGATTGAAACTAATTAGAGTGTTGGAATTGCTTTGTCATTTATTTTTGGTGTTCTAATTTTAATTTTATTTGGTTGGTTTGTTCTACCTTGATTTATCTCGTATAATTATGGTCCAAATACACCAAAAGTTCTCAAATGGAAGCCCTATGATTATCAGGATACCCTACTCGATAAAAATGTTATATCCTATTAATATGGGCATATGATGCAGTGCCAAAGAACTAGAAGTGATTCACCTACCATTAATGCTAGTATCATATCCCCATCTTCTCAGCACATACCATTATAGTCAAAAAAATAAAAAAAAATTGATCAATGAAGAGGACTCAAATGAAAAATATGATGATATCATGGCCATTCAAGAACCTTGATTCTTCTTGGTAATATATTTTCCTTTCTTTTGTTATTATATGTTCATTTATGTATCCTTTCTCATGATGTGTAATTCACATTGCTTCCCTATTTTCTCGAAACATTACTCTTATTAGCTTCCCAAGATGAGGGAAAATACACTTAATTGAATGTTCTTGTACTTTCTCTTTTCAAGTAGTAGTTTCTTTTTTAGATACATATTTTTCATTTCGATTTTGTTGGGTGCACGATATTGAAGATAATTAGAGTGTCGGCATTTCTTTGTTACTTTTTTTTGTTCTATTAATTTTAATTTTATTGGATTTCTATTTAGAGTGTTGGTATTACTTTTTCATCTACTTTTTTTGTTTTAATTTTAATGTTATTGGGTTGACTTGTTCTAGCTTGATTTATCTCCTTGAACAACCTTGATGCTTCTTGGTAACATACTTTCCTTGCTTCTGCTGTTATATGTTCATTTATATTTCTTTTTTCATTATGTGTAATTCACTTAGCTTCCCTGTTTGGTTGCAACATGGGTCTTATTAGCTTCCTAGGATGAGGCAAAATACACATAATTGAAGGTTATTGTACTTTGTTTTTTCAAGTAGTAGGTTCGTTTTGAGGGACATCTTTTTCATTTCAATTTTGTTTGGTGCATGTGATTGAAGCTAATTAGAGTGTTGGCATTGGTTTTTCATCTACCTTTGGTGTTTTAATTTTATTTTTATTCGATTTCTAATTAGAGTGTTGGCATTCTTTTGTCATCTATATTTGGTGTTTTAATTTTAATGTTATTGGGTTCATTTGTTCTACCTTGATAAACCTTGTAGAACCTTGACGCTTCTTGGTAACATACTTTCCTTGCTTTCATTGTTATATGTTCATTTACACTTCCTTTTTCGTTATGTGAAATTAAATTCAAGCTTCCCTACTTTATTGCAACATGGGTCTTATTGTCTTCCTAAGATGAGGTAGAATACACTTAATTGGAGGTTCTTGTTCTCGTTCTTTTCATGTAGTAGTTTCTTTTTGAGATAGATATTTTTCATTTCTATTTGGTTGGGTGCATGAGATTAACGATAATTAGAGTGTTGGCATTTCTCTTCCATATACTTTTGGTGTTGTAATTTTAATATTATCGGGTTGCTAATTAGATTGTTGGCATGTTTTTGTGATCCATTTTTGGTGTTTTAATTTTAATGTTATTGGGTTCACTTTTTCTTCCTTGATTCATCTCATAGAACAACCTTGATGCTTCTTGGTAACATACTTTTATTTCTTCTATTGTTATTTGTTCATTTATGTTTCTTCTTTCATTATGTGTAATTCCATTTTCTTTCCTATTTACTTAGAACATCGGTATTATTAGCATCCTAAGACGAGGCAAAATATACTTCATTCAAGGTACTTGTACTTTCTGTTGTGAAGTAGTAGTTTATTATTGAGATAATTCTTCTTCATTTATATTTTTTTGGGTGAATGAGATTGAAACTAATTAGATTGTTGGCATTTCTTTGTCATATATTTTTGGTGTATTAATTTTAATGTTATTGTGTTGACTTGTTCTACCTTGATTTCTCTCGTAGAACAACCTTGATGCTTCTTGGTAACATACCTTCCTTGTTTCTATTGTTATATGTTTATTTATGTTTCCTTTTCCATTATGTGTAATTGACATTTCTTCCCCATTTTCTTGGAACGTGGGTCTTATTAGTTTGCTAAGATGAAGAAAAATGCACATAATTGAAGGTTATTGAACTTGTTCTTTTCAAGTAGTAGTTTCTTTCTGAGATACATTTTTTCATTTATATTTTGTTGGATGCATGAGATTGAGACTAATTAGAGTGTTGGTATTTCTTTTTCATCTATTTTTGTTGTTTTAATTTTAGTGTTATTGTGTTGACTTTTTCTACCTTGATTTATCTTGTAGAACAATTATGATGCTTCTTGGTAACATAGTTTCCTTGCTTCTCTTGTTATATGTTCATTTATGTTTTCTTTTTCAATATGTTTAATTCACTTTGATACCCTAATTTCTTGGAACATGGGTCTTATTAGCTTCCTAAGATGAGGCAGAATAAACTTAATTGAAGGTTCTTATACTTTCTCTATTCAAGTAGTAGTTTCTTTTTGAGATATATATTTCTCATTTCTATTTTGTTGGGTTGGCATTGGTTTGGCTTATATTTTTGGTCTTTTAATTTTTATGTTCATTTTTAATTTTAAGAAGGAAACATAGATATTAAATTTACTAGAATAAAACTAGGTCTATCATTTTTCATTTTAATCTTTCTTCCTCTTTGTTGACTATATTTTGAAAGAATCATAAAGAAATAGACTCATTTATGCCATATAAATAAGCATGTATTATAGTTTTAGTAAGCGAATTTTATAAAAAGGTAATATAAGTGTTAAATTTACTAGAATAAAATTGGTATATCATTTGTCATTTTTTTTCCTTGTTAACAATAATTTTTAAAGAAGCATATAAATAGACGAATTTATGGCATATAAATAAATGTGTGTTATATAACAAGGTAGAATAAGTTTTAAATTTACAAGAATGAGAATAAAAATAAATTAAGAATTACTATCAGACTTGGGTGAGAACATAAAAATAAGTTAGTAATTAATTTCAACCTTTAGTTGAGTTGAAGCTAAGTTGAGTGAATTAGAGATCCGTAGTTGTTTTCTTCTTGCAGTTATCCAACCATCCAACCAAGTAGAAACAACCTTTCTTACTACCTAGCCCTCCGACAGATTCATCTAAGCAATTATCTTTTGCACAACCTAACAATACCTGTATAAATATATAAAATTTATTTATTGAAATTGTTTTTTTATAGTGATTAGAAAACCCATTAAACATGGTTAAAAAATGGACATTATGTATAAAAGTTTCCTATTTTCCAAATCCAGGGCAAGAAATGATTGCTTATGTGCTATGAAATATTGTGGCGAACAAATTCCTCCAAAGGAAAAGGAATATACCCTAGAAGAACAACAAATAATGGAGCACATTATATTGCATTGATAGAAGCCTTACGAACAACTAGGGAGTATGGATACAATGAAATTGTAGTCTTAAGCAATTCTGAACTTTTGTGCAACAAGATGAAATTAATGTACCAAGTTAAGAAAGAGAGGTTAAAACAACTGCATGGAGAAGAAAAAAATATCGTTAGTAAATTTATATCGTTTAGCATAAGATATTGTGAAAATTTTAATAGGATGTCTAGTTATCTATTGTATTGGGCAATTCCAATTCAATATTTCTGTGTGAAAGATTAATTATTGTTAAGAATTTTTCCATCAATATTTATTGATGGAAACTGTAAGATATCTTTAATATGTGTGTGTTTTTTGGTTATAAATGTGTCATTTCAAATGAAGAGCTTCATATTGTTACATTAATTTTGTGAATTCTTTCAATGTTTTTAAATAACAATTTTAGGATCTTAAAATGCATGATCTAATTTCAAGGGTTACATCAATTAAATGAAAATTAATTGCATGAGGTAACTTCAAAGGTTATATGAATTTTTAAAATTTTCTTAATACTTTTAATAGAAATTTCAAGATTTTTAAATGATTAAGGTAACTTCAAGGGTTACAATAATTTTTTGAATTCTTGAATCTCTTTTTAAAAAACAGTTTTAAAAAGAATTCTAAATGCATGAGGTAACTTTTTATATATCCTTCATCTATATATCTATAGATATTTATATCATGGATGAACATTTTCCACATGATCCTTTGAGGTGAGCATCAATAGAGCCTCATGCATCTACCAGAGGGGGAGGTTGAGGTCATGGATCAAAGATAATATCAAATGAATAAGGCGATGTTCACCATGCACATCGTGGAATTTATTATATATATACCTTTATGTGCATTTAACTAAATGATAAATAAGTAGAATCATATGTATGTACACTTATATATTGAATTGTTTTTCTATTTTTCTTAGATGCTTCGCTCACTATGTTGTCATGTCATGGTGTTCAACATTCTTTGTGTGGTCATCAATCTCATGGTGGTAAACATTCTTCAGGTGGCCATCAATATCAGAGTGGTCAAAATTTTCGAGGTGGTTGTTGGGACTCACAATTGATCTATTTTTGACCTTATCTTTTGCCGCATTATTATCCTTTTGCAGTCATAAGTTGAAAGCTTTTATTTTATAATGACATAATGACCCCAAGGTATGAAGTAACCTCCCGCATATCTATGTTTAATTGTTTATTTCATATTCATGAATATCTTTATACTTATCCTTGGAAACGCTGACTAAATTGTCAAGTAATTGCCTTAAGCTTGCAGGAATTATAATGTATAGTTGCTGTAACACCAAAAACAGCAACTACGCAGTTGCTGTAACACCAGAAACAGCAACTACGCAGTTGCTGCAACACCAAAAGCAACAACTCCATAGTTGCTACAGTCAGCAACAGCAATCACCTAAAGCAAGCTATTTTGTAACAGCTGCGAATAACAGATGGCAACTATTTAAAGAACCTTGACGTGGCATAATCAAGCGGAGATCTCAAGCAAAAAGAACACAGTCAGCATGGCCTAAATCAGGAACAGCATGGGGAAATGGCAAAGGAATATGAAGATCCCGAGAAGACGGTCGAAGTCAGTTACCCGCTGTGTAATAGCTAGAACTCAAGAAAGAACGTATTATCATACTGTTGTAACAGCGTTCTGAATTGCTTATTTTTGATAAGATGGGTTAACTGAATGGGCTGTAATACTTTATTGTAATAGATGTCTCCTCTATAAAGAGGAGACATCTACATGAAAAAGGGATTAGTCAGTGTCTATGGTCAGTCTGTAAGGAGAGATCCTGAGAACATCAGCAAGTCTGAACTCTATTGTATTTAAATCTTTTTGGCAGATGAATATACAACTGTTTTGAGCACTTAATCCAGTCTTCGTTTTCCTGGGGAATCTTGTGAGAGGGACTGGGCCCACCTTCCTCACAAGATTCGCCCATTTACTTTCTTGTCAAGTGTGTAAGTGTGCAATAGTTTCTTTCTGGTACTCTGCTTGGATTTGATAGCATTACCTCTGGTATTTTATGTTTTTCTAGTACTCTGTTTCATTAATCACTTGGGTTTGTTTCTCACCGGTGAATGAGAGTGCAGTGTGCATTAGTAAATCTGATTACAGGGGCAGGTGCTGAACGTCCCCATCTGGAGGATAGGGTCCTGATCCTCTGCCAACAGAGCATCCATCATTTCGTTTTCCAGATTTGTAGTTTTAATTAATTGCTTTTACTTTAACAAGTACTGTAATGACCTAGCGTAAGAATCACGTATACTATAGCTTTTCAATGCTTTTAGATTTTGAGTACATACAGTACGCAGTAGCCTTTGGAATAAAAAGACTTTCCCTGGTTGACAATTAATGTGGTACTTGAATGTTTAATTCATAAACAATTCAACTAGCCAACATTTTGGCGCCGTTGCCGGGGAAGGCAACTAAAGAATTCTAAAAGCATTAATGGTTTCTTTGTGAAAATAACAGGTGTATGAGAGGACGCAAGAAACCTAATTTTACAGGCGGCAAAGGAGGAAGGAAGACTTACATTGACGAAATCATCTCTAAGGCCGAAGCATCACAGAGGACGAGTTCCCGGAGACCCCAGATCCAATACTCCTCACAAACAGACCAACAGACGGAGGAAGTAATAGGACCTGAAAGGAAGCTGGAAGCACCAGAGTACACTGAGGAACCGGTAGAGGAACCTGAAGAAACAGAAGACACAGAAGATAAAGCGAGTGATTCAGGGAGAAGACCAATGGAGAATAACAGAACAGAAGGGAGAGGGGAAAACTCGCTCTCTACCCTGGAATTCCCTATTGGGGAGCTCCCGAGAGGAACAACCCCCATGAAAAATATTCCACTCTCGGCATTACCCAATTTTCATGGGTTATCCTACGAAGACCCGGACGAATTCCTCTTTGAATTCGACATACTGTGTAGAAGCTATGATTACATAAGTCCTAATCAGAAGCTGAAATTGTTTCCAGCAACACTAAAAGGGAATGCATTGAGGTGGTTTATGAGCTTAGGAGCTCAGGCAATCACCACCTGGGACCAGATGAAAGAGGGATTTCTGGCTAAGTATCAAGACTACTGCCGGACAAGAGAAAGAAAGGAAGAATTGTTTAAAATGGTCCAGAAAGAGGACGAAAATTTGGAAGATTTCATGGAAAGATTACAGTATAATCTGCAGTGGTCTGATCATCCTAATATGAGCAAAGACATTTTGAAGACCATACTGCTGAAAGGGGTAAGAGATGATTGCCTGGACATGCTGAACATGCTTGGAAAAGGGGACATTTCTAAAGAACCCTTTGATGAAATTATTAAGCTCTGTATGCGGTGTTCAAGGGGAGCGGCAGGCAGATAAAAAAGCAGAGATAATGTGTATTCAAGGGTTCAGAAGTCAGCCAGTGGAGGAGCAACAAGAGCTGAGATAGGTAACTTATTAGAAGAATTTAAAACTGAAATGCTAAGTTCTTTTTCTTCACAAATTGATGCTCTGCAGGTCAAGAAGAAACAGGCAGAAGCAGAAGCTGCTCTGGCAATTTTCTGTTCAAAATGCAGAGAAAAACATCCACTTAGAGAATGCCCACTGGATAGGATACCTATATGCACAATCTGCGAGAAGGATCATGAAACACAGCAATGCCCCTCTCTGCCTGGAATCAAAGCAGCACTGCAGACAACTGAAGAAGAAGCTGAAGCAGTGTACCTAATGACACAGAGGAGGCAATGGCCGCAAAGACAAGGTACGAGCTCTAATACAACTTTCAATCGTTGGAATAATAATTCTCCTTTTTACCCACCCATGAATCAAATGCAATACCCACCCTTCAACACAATGAACTTTCCACTCATGCAGCAACCAAATATTCCTTTTCCTGACCCTACTATGTGGAATCCTTGGGCTCCCCAGCAACCATATTTTAATCAATGGAACCCAAACTGGGCAGCCCAACAGATACCTTTTCCTCAACAACAACAATCTCTTTCCTTACCATCTAATAATCCTCCGAATAATCAGGCAATGAGACCACAACTGCCTGTACAACCTAACCCCAATCCAAATAATAATAAAGCCTTGCAAGTTATTGACATTCAAAATCAGCCTATCTCTCCCCTGCAATGTAATGATATTCACCTTCGCTCAGGGAGAATAGTCGAACCTATTATAGATGATATTACGGACTCTGACAAAGAAGAGGCTAGAAAAGAGAAACCAGCTAACCATAGTGCTGACACAGCAGAATCAACACCTAACAAGAATGACCAAACAATAGATCCACCATTCCCTGAAAGGCTGACTCTCACTAAAACACCTGAACAACCTACTTTCAATCTTTTAGGAGAGCTACAGAACTTGTATGTCAAAATCCCATTATTGCAAGCACTAAGGGATGTTCCTATATATGCTAGAACTATTAGAGACATTTGTGTAAAGAAACCGGGAAGGAAGGATAAAGACCCCCTCACAGTTCATGTGATGGGGGAATTAACTGCCTTAATGACTGAAAAAGATTATCCTGTGAAGTATGGTGACCCTGGTCACCCTACAGTAACAGTCCAGGTCGGAAAAACCTTTATCTCTAAGGTCTTAGTAGACTTAGGAGCTGCAATAAATATCATGACACTCGAAACAGCTCAACTGCTGTAGCTAAAAAACTTTATCAGGGAAACTCCTACTATCTTAGAATTAGCTGACCGTTCTACGATCAAACCTGAAGGGGTCATTGAAGACCTTATAATCTCTATAGAATCCTGGAATTACCCGGTCGACTTTGTGGTATTACAAACTAAAACAAAGTTGGGGGGTCATCCGTTGATTCTAGGGAGACCTTGGTTGGCTACAGCTGATGCTTTCATCAGCTGTAGATCTGGATCAATGACCATCTCCAATGGACAAGAAACTAAACAGCTGACTCTCTATCCTCATGCCACTCCCATGATTAACAGTGACAATTCCATATGGGTAGACTATGAGGATGAGGAAACCCAACCGATATTAACTATTGGGCAAGCTTTGACTTTTAAAGACTCCACCGAAGATGAACTAATTAGCAGTTTTATTTCTGAGCCCTCTTCGGTTAATCCAGAAACATTTAACCACTTCGCTGCAATCCTAGAACCTGAATCCCAGCAGAATATGAAAGACGAAAACTTATGCCAGACAGCATTAGGCAACCCTTCCAAAAGCACAACAGTTGAAATTGAACCTGGCAAAACGCTGAATATAAATCCTGATCTCACTAATGATGAAAAACAGAAATTAATAAAGTTACTCCAAGCAAACAAAGAGGAATTTGCATGGGACTACACAGACATGAAAGGGATCTCCCCTGAATTATGTACTCACCGTATATATATTAAGGAGGGATCCCGGCCAGTCTGTCAACCCCAGCGAAGAATGAACCCTAACCTTAGAGAAATTGTGAAGGAGGAACTCCAAAAACTTTTAAATGCAGGATTTATATATCCAATATCTGACAGTGAGTGGGTTTCTCCACTCGTAATTGTACCAAAGAAGAATGGGAAATGGCGAGTATGTGTAGACTATAGATCATTAAATAAAGCAACCTAGAAAGATCATTTCCCTTTACCTTTTATTGATCAAGTATTGGATAATTTAGCAGGTAAGAAATTCTTCTCATTCTTGGATGGGTTTAGTGGATACAACCAAATTAGGATTGCACCCTAGGATCAGGACAAGACCACATTTACCAGCCCATGGGGAACCTTTGCCTATAGAGTACTTCCATTTGGGTTGTGTAATGCTCCAGCAACGTTTCAGAGAGCGGTGATAGGAATCTTTTCTGATATGTTAAATGATTCATTAGAAATATTCATGGACGACTTTACTGCTTAAGGAGTGACCTTTGAAGATGCCCTGCAAAACCTTGAAAAAGTACTTAAGCGGTGCATAGAAGCACACCTTGCTTTAACCACTGAAAAGTGCCACATGATGATGAATCAGGGTATTGTACTAGGTCATTTCATTTCATTTTTAGGAATTCAAGTCGACCCAGCTAAGATTCAGGTCATTCAGAACCTTCCTATCCCCAAGACACAAACTGAGGTGAGAAGTTTTTTAGGACATGCCGGATATTACAGAAGATTCATTAAGGATTTTTCTAAAATAGCTTCTCCTTTGTTTGTGTTATTAATGAAAAATGCTGAATTCAAGTGGACTGATGACTGTGAGAATGCATTCAATAAACTTAAGCATCAGTTGTCCACAGCTCCTATTTTGAGAGGACCTGATTGGGCATTACCCTTTCATATTTCCTCTGATGCCTCAGACACGGCAATCGGAGCTGTCCTGGGTCAGGAAGAAAATAATCTCCCCTATGCTATCTATTTCATCAGCAAAAACATGACACCAGCTGAGTTAAATTATACAGTAACTGAGAAAGAATTTTTAGCAGTTATTTATGCTATTAATAAATTTCGGCATTATATTACTGGCTATACTACCTTTGTGCATACTGACCACTCGGCCATCAAGTATTTAATGAACAAATCAATTACAAATGCTCGAGTCACCAGGTGGTTATTACTATTACAGGAATTTGATATCACAATTGTAGATAGGCCGGGAAAAGAAAATGTAGTTGCTGATTTTCTTTCTCGTTTAAAAACTGATGAAAATGTTCCAGTAGATGATTCTTTTCCTGATGGGTATCTATTTGCAGTATCTGCTCACTCACCTTGGTATGCAGACATTGCCAATTATCTAGTTGCAGGAAAGTTACCATCACACCTATCACACAGGGAAAGAAGGAAGATCATCCAGCAAAGTGCTAGGTACAGCTGGATAAGCGGGTGTCTGTTCCACACAGGAATAGATCAAGAAATCAGGAGATGCGTTGGGGAAGACGAGATTTATGACATATTGAAAGCTTGTCATGATGGTCCTTGCGGAGGACATTTTGCAGATAAAAGAACAGCTCACAAGGTACTTAGAATGGGTTATTACTGGCCATCACTTTTTAAAGATGCTAGAAAATATGTGAAGGCTTGTGACAGCTGTCAAAGAATGGGCCAACCCAACCATAGGGATGAAATGCCACTCAACCCCCAGGTAACTCTCGAACCCTTTGAGAAATGGGCATTAGATTTCGTAGGTCCCATTAATCCTCCATCTAATCAAAGAGTTTATATTTTAGTATCCACAGATTACATGACTAAATGGGTAGAGGCCAAAGCACTCATTAAAGCTAATGAAGAAGCAGTACTAACATTTTTATTTGAGGAAATCTTTGTTAGATTTGGACTACCCAGAGAATTAGTCACTGATGGAGGACCTCCTTTCAATTCTCATGGTTTCAAAGATACGCTCCAAAAATATCATATCAAGCATAAGATGACCACACCTTACCACCCCCAAGCAAATGGGCAGGTGGAAAGCACAAATAAGGTCATAGAAGCTATCTTAACAAAAACAATAAAGGAGAATAGAAGGGACTGGTTTCAGCGCTTGCCCGAGGCTCTTTGGGCCTACAGAACCACTTGGAGAAACACAACATGATTTTCACCCTATGAATTGGTTTTTGGAAAGAATGTTATTTTTCCTATAGAGTTTGAAATTAAAACCTTAAGAACTACCTTAGCTGTTAACCTTGATTTAACTGATGCACAGATAGCCAGGTTGCAGCAGTTGCAGGAACTGGATGAGAAAAGACTGGATGCCGTCCATCAAACAACTATGATACAACAACAAAGGAGCAGATGGCATGACAGAACCATTAAGCAAAAGCAGTTCCAGAAAGGTAACTGGGCTCTACTTTATGATTCACGTTTCGAGAACTTTCAAGGGAAGCTGAGAACAAGATGGCTAGGGTCGTACGAAGTGGATACTGTTTTCCCGAATGGAATGGTTAGACTATTAACAATTGATGGAAGCAGAACACCACTGTTAGTGAATGGCTACCGACTTTGGTTATATCAGCGCCCGGTTTCCAAAGAGGACTTTAAAGCCACTTGCATGGCAATAAAACAGTATTCTTTTCCAGGGGAACTGGCTGTCCCTCAAAACACTTGAATTTCTATTATTTATGTAATTTTTAGGATTAGACATTTTTTTTAGAAACTAATAAATCCTGCCAAGGATTGCGATATTACATTTCGGTATTTTGCAGATGTTAGCATGGAGAAGTAGCTGAGAACAAAAGTCTCGAAAGGATTTACTGTGTGGACTCCGAATTCCTGTTGCTGCAACACCATTTCCCGTTGCTGCAACACCATTTCTCGTTGCTGCAACACCATTTCCCGTTGCTGCAACACCATTTCCCGTTGCTGCAACACCATTCCCCGTTGCTGCAACACCATTCCCCGTTGCTGCAACACCATTTCCCGTCGCCACAACACTATTCCTGTTGCTGTAACACTAGTTCCATTACTCCAGCACATTCCCCGTTTTCACAAACGTTTTCCCCTAATCCCTATTGCCCCAACGGTAATTTTCTGTTGCTACAACACCAGTCTCGGTGCCACGATATTGCTTCCCGATGACGAAATATCCTTCCCTCACAAAGTATACCACTTCTCGTGATGATTACAGCACCTTACTGTCACTTCCCGTCATTATCATTATAAATCACCCATATTCCCGTGCTTTCAGATCCGCGGTAATTATTATAATTTGACAGCGGACGAGAAAAGACTTTTTGACGCAGCGATCAAAAAAGTAAAGTACGAAGGTACGCACGTTTATGAATGAGCATTAAATAATAGATAAGCGGAAAAAGGTTGATAGGTCCATCAAATGATTGCATTCCCAATCATATCATTTACACGTAGGAAGGGGGGGATTACCGAAGAAATTCCCATAATGACAAACCACGCCAACCACTGCCACCCTTAATTCTCCCGGTTGTATGTAAAAACTATGGCATGTTACCATTTGTGATGTATACTCTGAGTTGAAATCAGTAGCTCGGCTCTGAATTCTGAAGATTTACCGAGACAACAGCCATGGGAGGAACCCTCATTACTCATGAACCAGCCACGACAGCAGTCCTGGAACTCTTTCCAGAAATTTACCAAATTTTCTTGCAAGCTGGATGGATAGAGTATTTCAGGAGACTTCCGGACTTTGACGAGCAGCAAGTCCTGGAATTCACATGCAATTTGACAAAAGGATTCTCTGTCGTCCAAGGAATTCAAGTCCCAGTCACGGAAGAAATCATAGCTGAAGCAACCAGACTCCCAGCTACTGGTACATGGTGGTTCAGCAGAAAGCACCTGATTCTGAATGCACAACAAGACTTTCTCCGACCAGGCGAGGAAGTAGAAACCAAGGGCAGAGGTGTAGCACTACGGTCGTTACCTCAACCATGGCCAAAAGTCGTTGAATTCGTCAAGCAATATCTGACGTGCGAAGGTCGTTACCAGGTAATCTACCAGCACGACTTCGTTCTGTTAAATCATTTAAGAAATGGTCAATTATTGAACATGCCATATTATTTGCTGGGTTGTCTCAAAAATATGGCACGATATGCTATGAAAGCGAAGCATCCAGTTCTCTCCCTAAAACACCATCGCTTAATCCAATTGTTGATTAACAGAGCTCTTGCTCTAAAAATCCCTCCACCCCCCATTAATCCAAATCTGGAGGAAGGAATTCCACAGCCCGAGCATGAAGGTCTACATCAAGAAGAGGAAACTTTTCGTCAAGCTGAGGACACACCTCAGCAAGACCAAGAGCCTCCTCAACAAACGGACGACATGCCTGAACAAACCCCCTTGGAAAACCCTCAGCAAACAGAGCATATTCCCGAACAACCCCAGCAAACACCCCTGCATGTTACGGAGAATGAACGAGCAGCAGCGGAATTAACCACGTCTCCCAAAAGAACCAATTCTCTCGCCCCCATACTCAGTATTTCTACTGATGATTCCGACGATAATATCCCAATTACTCAGCTTAAACGAAAAATGCAGCAGGTAAAGAAAACCCCAGCAAAAAGAAGAAGAACGAGGGTTTCAACCAAAGCACCCACTACCCCGACTACTGTTCCGACCTTAAAAGCCAGTAGAAAGAGAAAAACACCTCAATTTCCTGCTTCCCTACCAAAACGAAAATCGGTAGTAGTTGAATCCCCTAATTCCTCCAGTTCACCACCCATCGCTTTAAAAATTTGTACTCCAGCCACTCCTCGAAACCCCTCCCCCTCACCCACAGAGGCTGAGATGCAGAGCGTTCATAGCTTCGTGGCATCATATCTTAAGACAGCTGATACACAAGAACCAGCTGCCGACACCTAGAATGATAGTGAGCAAGTGGCTGCAACACAAGAAACAACCACTACCCCAGGTGACACACAAGAACCACCTGTGGGGAATACTGATCAAATTGACGAAGCAGAACCTTTGCCCCCACTGGAATCTACTGTCTCACAGGATCAGCCTACTATACCTGCCCTGCAAGAAGAAATTGAGTTTCTGAAATCTCAGATTCAGGACTACTAGGAAGAGATAATAAGGGTCAGGGAAGCATATCAGAAAGAATTTAGCCTGCATGTTTTAACAAGAGTAGCGTCCGCAGCAGAGAAAAGTAAAGATAACGAATATATGTGTACAAATTGTGGTGAAATATATACTCAGGCAGGATATAAGGTAGTACAAGAACCAATAAAGGAAGCCTCCGAGGCCGAAAATGAAACAACGGAGTCTGCTGATGCTGAAGTAGAAATCCCACAATTCTCTGCTGAAATAGAAAGACCTGTTGCTACACAAGAACCAACAGGATCTGCAGAAGAAATGCAGGCAGAAAGACCTGTTGCTACACAAGAACCAACAGGATCTTCAGAGGAAGTGCAGACAAAGAAACCTGCTGTCACACAAGAACCAACAGGATCTTCAGAAAAAGTGCAGTCAGAGAGACCTGTTGATACACAAGAACCAACAGGATCTTCAGAAGAAGTGCAGTCAAAGAGACTTGTTGCTACACAAGAACCAACAGGATCTTCAGAAGAAGTGCAGTCAGAGGGACCTGTTGTTACACAAGAACCAACAGGTCATCCAGAGAACATGCAGGACCAAGATCAAGAACTTACTGACACACAAGAACCAGTAAGTTCACCTCAAACTGCACAAAATCAAGAACTTACTGACACACAAGAACCAGTAAGTTCATCTGAAACTGCACAAGACCAGGAGTTTACTGACACACAAGAACCAGTAAGTTCTTCAAAGACTGCACAGAAACAAACAGAGGAGCTTCCCGACACTATACAGGAAGAAAAGAAAGAGGAAAACAAGGATTCACCCCGGCCTACCCAATCGCTATGCAAGAAGAAGCTACACAAGAACCAGGAAATGAAGAAAGAAACACTGAAAGTGGTATGGAACAAAAAGAAGATATAGAAGAAAATGAGGAAAAAGGTACAGACTCACCCCGGCATACCCAGAGCATTATGGAGGAGGAAGAAGAAGACATAGAATCATCACGGCCTACCCAGATTATTATGGAAGAAGAAATAATCTCAGGAGAAAATGAAGAAAAACTGGACCCACCTAGCCCTATTCAAGTTGCTGAGGAGCTAGAAGAAGAAGAAAAAGATACAGATTCATCACGGCCTACCCAGATTATTATGGAGGAAGAGCAAATAGTTTCAAAAGGGAATAAAGAAGAATTGAATTCGCCCAGCAAGAAGCAAGGAGCAGATGAAGAAACAGAAGCAGATTCACCCCAGTCCACCAAAACCAATTTGGAGCAAAATGGATTAGTCCAACAGGAGGAAGAAACTCTGGTCAGAGATGAAGAGAGAGATGCTGGATCATCCCAGCCCACTTCAACAGAGCAGATGACCATGATTGATGCCTGTATGCAAACAGAGCTCCCCACTGTTAGTGATGCATGTATAGAAACAGAAAGTTTTCAGGAATTAAAAGGTAGATGGTGGAGAGAATATCAGCAGTCTCAAGGCAAAGCATTTGAACAACAAAAGGGGACCTGGTTCGATCATGCTTATAAGAACTGGGAAGCACTGGAACAGTGTAGGGCCCAGTATAAAGAAATCAAGGAACTGAAACACAGAATGTCCCAGATGTTTGAGTTATGTCAAAGAATGCTCGCCACGAGGAAGCCCTCTTTTAACTATGCTACATTTTTGAGGGAAAGACTTGCATTCATTCAGCTGAAGGCTATCAAAGATGGGAGGCCTCATCAAGTGGTCACAGCAGAACAGTTTATGCAGACCTTTGCAGAGGCACCCAAAAGTGATCAAAACTTGCTATGTGAACTATACCTCCATAATGAGGCTGTGTCTGAAGAAACGAACATGAACATGATACCTGTAGTGGGTGACATACAATTGAGGGCCTTCATCTCCTTTCTGGCTAATCAACTTACCTGGTAGAATGCCTATGTCTCAGGCCACCAAAACGAACAGAATTGTCTTTTGTGGATTCGAGCTGAACCACAGAACGCTGCCACTTTTATTTCACAACATTTAAAAATGGTAAGCGATTCTGATATGAAGGATCATGTCATGAGACTGCAAACAGAGGTCCTAACAAACTGTCAGCGGTATGTAAAGACCAAAGCATCCTTGGCTGTTAAAGCAAATAAACTGTTTTGGGATAACTGCCCCGCAGAAAGGAAGGAATATCACCCGTATAACCCATCAAATCTGCAGGTAGCACTTTCAAGGGTACCTCAGTATGTTGAATGCATGCAGCGTTGTGCTGAAAATTGGATGGGTTATAAATTTAAATTCCCACTTTTATGGTTGTCTGGTGATCAGTATAAGGGCCAGTTTGGACTTTCTAACAGAGAAGAAGCAGCAGCATGGAAGCATATACGAACTGTTTGTGGTTTCAGAGACAAGTTTGATGTTACTCCCTACAGCTATTGTCTTAGTAATCTGCATTGTTCGTCCCAGTTCTCCGACTCAGACTCAGAGTAGCCATTGCATGGGGACATGCAATCTCTTCAGTTGGGGGGGATGTTGGGACTCACAATTGATCTATTTTTGACCTTATCTTTTGCCGTATTATTATCCTTTTGCAGTCATAAGTTGAAAGCTTTTATTTTATAATGACATAATGACCCCAAGGTATGAAGTAACCTCTGCATATCTATGCTTAATTGTTTATTTCATATTCGTGAATATCTTTATACTTATCCTTGGAAATGCTGACTAAATTGTCAAGTAATTGCCTTAAGCTTGCAGGAATTATAATGTATAGTTGCTGTAACACCAAAAACAGCAACTACGCAGTTGCTGTAACACCAGAAACAGCAACTACGCAGTTGCTGCAACACCAGAAGCAGCAACTCCGTAGTTGCTACAGTCAGCAACAACAATCACCTAAAGCAAGCTATTTTGTAACAGTCGCGAATAACAGATGGCAACTATTTAAAGAACCTTGACGTGGCATAATCAAGCGGAGATCTAAAGAAAAAGAACACAGTCAGCATGGCCTAAATCAGGAACAGCATGGGGAAATGGCAAAGGAATATGAAGATCCCGAGAAGACGGTCGAAGTCAGTTACCCGCTGTGTAACAGCTAGAACTCAAGAAAGAACGTATTATCATACTGTTGTAACAGCGTTCTGAATTGCTTATTTTTGATAAGATGGGTTAACTGAATGGGCTGTAATACTTTATTGTAATAGATGTCTCCTCTATAAGGAGGAGACATCTACATGAAAAAGGGATTAGTCAGTGTCTATGGTCAGTCTGTAAGGAGAGATCCTGAGAACATCAGCAAGTCTGAACTCTATTGTATTTAAATATTTTTGGCAGATGAATATACAACTGTTTTGAGCACTTAATCTAGTCTTCGTTTTCCTGGGGAATCTTGTGAGAGGGACTGGGCCCACCTTCCTCACAAGATTCGCCCATTTACTTTCTTGTCAAGTGTGTAAGTGTGCAATAGTTTCTTTCTGGTACTCTGCTTGGATTTGATAGCATTACCTCTGGTATTTTCTGTTTTGCTAGTACTCTGTTTCATTAATCACTTGGGTTTGTTTCTCACCGGTGAATTAGAGTGCAGTGTGCATTAGTAAATCTGATTACAGGGGCAGGTGTTGAACGTCCCCATCTGGAGGATAGGGTCCTGATCCTCTGCCAACAGAGCATCCATCATTTCATTTTCTAGATTTGTAGTTTTAATTAATTGCTTTTACTTTAACAAGTACTGTAATGACCTAGTGTAAGAATCACGTATACTACAGCTTTTCAATGCTTTTAGATTTTGAGTACATACAGTACGCAGTAGCCTTTGGAATAAAAAGACTTTCCCTGGTTGACAATTAATGTGGTACTTGAATGTTTAATTCATAAACAATTCAACTAGCCAACAGTGGTCATCAATCTCAATTGTATCATCATGATCAACATAATTTTAGTAAATTATGTAAAAAAAAATACATTAAAACAAATGTGTACATGTAAATGAATTGGATGTACATATGTGTGTACATGTCTATCTTACATACATGCATCAAAACATTTGTTCACATGTTTTTACATTTATGTAATTTTATATATTGATCTAGAGGGTCAAAATGTTGGTCCAAGTAGACATAAGCAAAGCCGCATAGTTCAAGAAGAATTCCATACACCAATTACAACTTATCCATATGATATTCCTGATGAGATTCATTGGGAGACAACCCTCCAACAATGTACATTGCAAAGGTGAAATACGTGTTATTCAAAATTGAGGAAAGATCTTTAGAGTTTGGAGATCCCTACAGAATGTAAAGAAATCTTAGAAATACTTATGCACTCTCTAAGCTCATTTCTTGATATTTAAAAGAAGCTTGGGCCAACCACAAATTCACTTATAGATATGATGAGGCATAGAAAGGAAGAAATGACGTGTCCCGATAAATGGGACATGGTTAGTAAAATGGTTACAAAAGAAAACACAAAAGGTATGTTTAATTTCGAAGAAGGACCAAAAACAAATATGCTCAAGTGCAATATTTCAATCACCTTAATATAACCACCAATTTGTATGATACATTCATTTCTGTGTATGGAAAGCTACTAAGGAATGACGAGGTTCAAATTTATTTTGTTGATTTATTTTATGCAGAATTGATTTTGGGTATGAAACCTGATTATAATGACCTTCCATCTGAATAGTATGGTATTGGGAGAGGTCAATTATATGATCATAAGGGTACATTGCGTGATACTAAGTTGCTTCAACCTTAACCACCTTTGGTACAGCAACCTCCTTGTCTCGTAACTATACGGTTAGAGATTAATGTAACTTCCAAAATTGATCGAGAGGGAAGACATTCCATAATAGAAAACATACAAAGTGCATTGACTCTAATTGATATCCTTCAAAATTTGAAAATAGCATGAGATAATGTACATGCTAATTTTGATGCTTTTAAAGGTTTTATAAATAATTGAAGTTCATGAATATGTAACAATGAAACTAAATGTGTATTTAGTTGGTACATTTTTCTTTCAATCATTCCTATAATGTTGGTATATGATTCTTAGGTTTTGTTTAAATTATTTTTTTCAAGTTATTTAAAATTAATATATTAAAATTCCAAATTACAAAATCTGACCTACATTTTTCATTTGAATGAATCTTATAATTTGGTGTAGATGTCAAAAACAATGATAACTTTAAATTGCATTATAAAATATGGTATGTGCATTTTTCATTCATGTATACAAAGGCTACTATGGATGTCGATGGATAGTTAAATTTTAATATAGAGTTGTTTGAATGCCCAAACATAAGTTAGATAAAATTGCATTATAAAACATGGCCCACAATTGTCATGATGCATGCATGGTTTGATGCTTTTAGAGGTCTCACATATTTGCATTCAATCATTCCTATAATGTTAGCAAATTATTCTTAGGTTTTGTTTAAAGTTGTTTTGTCTTGAGTTATTTGAAATGAATCTATAAAAATTGAAAAATACAAAACATAACATACATTTTGCATTCATGTATAGAAAGGCTATTATGGATGTTGTTTGATAGTTAATTTTTAATATAAAGTTGTTTTAATGCACAAACATAAATTAGATAAAATTGAATTATAAAACATCACCCAAAATTTGCATTCAATCACTCATATAATGCTAGTGGATGATTATTAGATTTTGTTTAAATTTGTTTTATCAATGTATTTAAAATGAATCTAGTAAAATTGCAAATTACAAAACATGACATATGTTTTGCATTTGAATGAAAATTATAATTTGTTGTATATGTCTAAAACACTCATAACATAAAATTTCATTATAAAATATGGTATGTAGATTAAATTGCATTAACGTGTAGAAAGGCTAATACATTTTTCCTTCATGTAAAAATGGTTAAAGACCAAAGAATGTATGTACATATAAATTACTTTTCATGCATGCAAACATACATTAATATCATCAAATCCTCAATATAGGTCTACATAATAGGAAATATACATATAACTTTGTAAGTGAATACAAGACCCAATGAGTATCGCTTTCACATCATCACATTCTTAAGAATGTACAAGTTAAGAGTGCACAAAAAACAAATTCTAACAATTTACTTGAACTCTAAGTTCTCAATGATGAATCCAAGTAGAATAAATTGTTGGGTAATTCAATTAAAAAAATTCTAATCAAATTCCATCATTAGTGGTCCATTCATGGGCATCTTTCGACATTCTCCATTTTTTAACTTTCAATTGTTTTTTTTATTGAACTTCTATCAACTTTATGCGCACTGCACATACCAATTGACCATATTGACAACTTATAACATTGGGATCATAGTCTTCAAAGTAAAAATTACTCTCAGTTTGTTGAGCTTCTTGGAAAAAATAATGGAGCTTCTGTCAACATTTCCAATCCCAAATGTGATCCATCATCAGGAATTCATAAAATAATGATAGAAGAGCTATAGCAGAAGGGGAATAGATAGTTTAAAAGAAGATTTTTTTAAAAGGTCGGCTCAAAAACCTAAATTAATGAAATTAATAATTACATACTATTAATTAGTTAATAATAATAATTAATATTATTGCTATATTTATAAAAGTAATTAATAATAGTAATTACCTATTTATAATAATTTAAATAATTATCATAAACAAATACTTAACGCTTTAATTAATATTATAAATAAATTAGTAAAACTACAACAAACATAGCAAAAACATCTCCTACACAGTAAAATAGGAGTAAATTCATATCATAATTAACATGAAATTAACTTTATCAAGATGGACTGGATTTTATTATTATTTCCACATCTCTCTCTCTCTCTCTCTCTCTCTCTCTCTCTCTCTCTCTCTCTCTCTCTCTATATATATATATATATATATATATATATATATATATATATATATATATATATATATATAAGATCCTTTAAAGGAAATTGAAATGTTGGCTTCCCTAGCAAGATCAAAAACTCGATCACCTTCAGATGATAATATAGTCTCCTCTCATTCCATCTGTTTGAAGCTTGCAACTAAAATTTTCCCCTTTGTATTTAGTTATGTATGTTTCCAAGATTTTACATACATATTGTTTCCACAAACATCATTGGATTGTGTGTCTTCTATGCAAATAGAACAAGCACAAGAATATTTTATTTTATCAAATGCAAATGCATTTCGGCAATATATTGTTTTAATTGAATGAAATTTTTGAGTCCCTTTTAGTGTTTAAACTTCAAATGAAATAAATTTATCTACATATATGAATGTAATATTCCAAAAGAACCTATAGTAAATTGAAACAAGAATTTAAATATGTTATTTGAAATACAATTTATATATCGAAGATAATAATCCTTGTACTATTTAAACTATATAATTTATAAATGTTTCAAATTAGAAAATTGATAAAAACTATCATATATTAAAACTATATACAAGTTAATTTATATATATGTACATAACTTTCTACCTCCCTTGATGAGTTAATTTCATGGATTAGTGCAACATTGCACCATTAAGAAACTTTTTCAGCTGAGACAAGTCTATTTGTAGAATGATCCATTTGATATCTTCGAAATGCTCTTTTTATACATGCCTAGTCACCACCATGTTCTCCTTCTCCATGACCAATCTCAAATAAATTCCAACAATGTTTAATGTTGGTTTTCTTATGAATATGACACAACCAAAAGAATGATCATGAATATTTTAATTTATCTACGCAACCATCTGACCATATCCAATGTTCACTGAATTTTATTCCACAACCTTTCAATGAGTCATTAACCTTATCAAAATAATGTTGTACAAATTGTGTATCATCTATATAATCATCGGTAATATAAAAGCGATATTCTTTAATAACATGTCGATTCTCACTAGTTCTTTCTATGTCATCAAAATTTTGTTCCACATGTCTATAAATAATATGGAAAAGCATAGAGACTTGGTTAGAATGATACTATTCACTATGTATTTCATTTTGTGCAACACATGTGCAATTCTTTGCAAAATCAACTATTCATAAAATGGTCCCTCGTGGAAAAATTTGATTGGATTTTTTGAATTTCAGGTCCTTCCATCAAGCTCTATCTGAATGCTTGGTGTACTTATAATTTTTTGTCTCAAATTTCTTCAAAAAATCTATCACATAAATGTGTTCTTCTTGTAAATCAATCCTTGTAGCACTTGTACTATTATTTGAACTAATCGATGTATGCATATATTCATATCTCTTCCATTTCAATATTAGGTTAGATAATGATTTCTCATTTATATCAATAGAATATTTGTTGTGAAATGAAGTCAAATTTCCACAATGAGCACAATTTTTACCACCAACACATTTCTTTTGGTGAAATAATACATGACTTTCCCTTGCACATAGAATTTCGGATATGAAACCATGGATAGTTGAAGGAGGAGGTGAATTTTCCAAAATGTTTTACTAAAATTAAGGAAGGTGTCATAATATAATTAAGATTCCACATGATAATGACAACAACAATTTTCGTGTATAGTGATAGGTTTTTATTGCACAAAATTATTGATTGAGACATTAATTCCACTATTCTCTTCTATAAAATTATTGAACATCTTTGTCTGAGTGGTGTCAAAGATATGTTTTGCATGTTCTTCATACTAATTTCCTGTTATTATTTTCCGCATCACATCCCTTGATTTT
The DNA here is from genome assembly GCA_031772625.1 of Pinus tabuliformis. Lineage (NCBI taxonomy): Eukaryota > Viridiplantae > Streptophyta > Pinopsida > Pinales > Pinaceae > Pinus > Pinus tabuliformis. The sequence goes on along the minus strand of CM062804.1, from coordinate 1,147,754,368 downwards.
GGTGAAACACATTATTTTTTCATCAATATTCATATATTATTTGCTTAACACATTCTCTAATTATACTTTTATATAGATTCATTCAAATAACATCCCAACACGTGAGCTCATCATTTACATCTATTTGAAATTGAAATTTCCTATGTTTGTGAATTGTTTTTCTTGAGGTCCCTAATTCTTTTGTCATAGACATTACCATATTATTTTCTTTAGTACTTGATGAAACCACTGCCATTTGTATTTCTCTACGTGCAGCTACATCATTTTTCTTTCTAGATATTCCAATTGTGTTTAGAGTGCTATTTATATTTTGAATCACATTTTCCTTCATCCTTTTATCCTTCATTGATTTTTGAATACCCAATAGAGTTGTAGCATCTTTTAATTTCTTTGATGTTAAGAGGCCTTTGAAAATTCGAGCTTCAAATGTCACACTTTCATCTTTTAAGAACCTTCCAATAATGACCTTAACATGATATCGTATAACATGGTCAGAATTTTTATCTCCATATATGTGAGTGTCAACATTTTCTAACATCTCATCATCGATATTGATTTCATATGTACATATGAAAATTAAATTTAAATGGGTATAAATATTTATTAAATAATTAAATTAAAAATTTGAGTTTGAATGAAATTGGAATTAATAAATAGGTATAATTTCAATAATACACATGACATATATATATATATATATATATATATATATATATATATATATATATAGTGATTCAACTTCTTCACTTAAATATCTTTCAACATATTCAACAACATCATCAATCATTGGTTCATTATCTTTTTCATTTTGTCTTTCAACACTTTCAATCTCGCCATCAATGTTGTGAGGAATATCTCTCTCTATTTACATTGCAAAATATTTTTCAAATTAGTTCATAAAATAAAAATTAAATTTCACAATACACTAGTTAAATTTTAAATATCATTTATAATATTTAAATTTACATACCTACTTCAACTTGTACTTGAGATCTATTTTCTCTTTCAATATTTACATGCTCTTACTTCTTTCTTTTGTAATAGTTTGTCACGCATTTGCTATGAGCCTCAATGTCTCTTGTTCGGTCATATTTTTTCTTGCAATTTCTTTGATTTCCCATGACAATTAAACCTATGTAGGTTTTTAAAATCTAACCCAAAAAAAATCAATTTCTAAATCTTGCAAAAAAACTCACTTTCAAAATTTAGACCCAAAAACGCACTTTAAAAATTCAGCACGAAACACTTTCAAAAAAACTCACTTTAGGAATTCAACCAAAAAATTACTTTCAATAAAACTCATTGATCGGCCTCCAAATTAGATATAAATTAAGGCCCATATAACCATCCTTCAACACATTAAACCTCTCTTTTTACAGTAAATAATGTATTTCTATCTGTAATATGGTCATTAGGAAGGTTTATGGATAATTCCATATGTGTGCCTAATATTATTTATTTTTGTGGAATATTTTGAGACTATAGGGCAGATTATGGAGATTTGAAGTAAGAGATAATTTAGAGACTTTCTCCCTACTACAGGAGGATCAATACTAAACAATAAATCAAGAAGACATTTTCAAATTATTTCACAGATTCTATACCTCCAATGGTTGAGAAAATTTAGGAATGTGTTCCCTATCATTTAATGCAGATTCCTAGTATTGGGAAACAGATCAAGTATTTGAGGGATTTTGATGGTAAAAGCTTCCTCCTTTCATGGGGAATGTTTCCTAATTATTTTGTATAAGTACCAAGTCGAATTGTCCTGTAGGGGTTGATTTTTATTAGTCTTCTTGTGGAGAGAACTCGTATTTTTGTAGGTCCACTTTCATTTCTTACAAGGATGTGATTTTATTGATGGAAATAATGAATATTGGTGCCATGTTCAGCTTCTAAATTTTGGTATCCTTCATTGTACTCTGATTTTCCTTGCTCTTGGCCATCCCAAGAGCCGCAAATCCCTTTTTTATCGTTTAATTTTCTTCCTTTCACTTCTTATTCACATGCATCTCTTGTTCTTGTTTTTTTCTATTTCTGCATTTAGTATTGATGATTTATTGTTGTAGGGTTGGTTTCAATGGTTGAGGTAAGTTATTTTTCCTAATCCCAAGCATCAATTCGTCATTGGAACAACTTTTAAAGGTCATAGTAATCATTGATCTACTTAGATTAGTTTGCTTGTTCCAAAATCTAAATTTCTGGAAGTCCCTTATTGCGAATAAAAATAAATTTCTTTTATTTTTTTGAACATGATAATGATCTTCAATTGAGATGATTTGACTTGAATTATATCACAAAAAAAAACTAATAACGAGATTTAGCCCATTTGATTTTCACTTGATTAGGTTAGGCATTTGATATATTTACTAGCTTACTAGTTCTTGAATTTCTAGATTTTAGATTAGTAACTTTATGCTATTTTTTAACATGGGTTAACACAGGTATTTTTGAGCAATTCCACTTGGAATGGATACCTAATAAATAGTTTTAAATAAAAAATAATTGGCCCATCTAGTTTGGATTTGATTTTCTTCATCATTCGATGAATTATAACTTCCTGTAGTAAAATTGTAACATCTTGTAGTTCCATGTCGCACTCTTCCAACGTGCATATACATGCCCAAATTTGCTCAAAAATATTATTTTTGTCCCTTAGGATTGAATCATGACCTGTAGGATCTAAATAAATGGTTTAAGAAGAATAAAAAAATTTAGGACATTCCTTTTCACAATGTAGACTAGGCCTATTTATTTGAATTCATGCTATTGGATTTCAATTACAATTTGTTTCTCTTGCTTAGGATTAATTTCTTTTCCATAGTAAAATTTCCATTTATAAAATTAGTTTAGGATTTTATTTCCTTCAATTCACTCCATTACATCACAACATTAAAGGAAGGACACATTTTATGATGCGCATATAGTGTCGATACTTCTTAAGTTTCTACAAACTCAAGTTGATAATTAAAGTTCGTGGCCTTAGGAGTTGCAACATTCTTGTTGCAATACCGAAGTTGATCACTTTTTGCCACCGTTGCCGAGTAGGTGTCAAGGTATGCATTATTTTATTACCTAGTTGGTTAATTTCTTTTACTTTCTGCAAAAACAAAAAAATTGCATCAGGCATCTTTCATTTCAAAAAAAGAAGAAAATTTCATTGCATTAGTGTTTTCATTGAATAAGAGAAAATAAAAATAAAATCTCCAACACCAAACCCCCCCCCCCCCCCCATTTGATCATGTGGTGTTGTACGAGCCACATCACCATTGATTTCTACAAGTAGAATAAGAGGAGGTGAGAGAGAAGGTAGAAGTAATGGATGGATATGGTGACAGTGATGAAGATCATCTTGGATTTCCCATTGAAGATATTGATGTTAGTGTGCACATGAAGAACATGCCTCCATATTTTCTACCAAACTTTCATGGTCTACGATCAAAGGATCTGGAACCTTTGTCTTTGAATTTCAAATCCTTTTTAGATATTATGGTTACCTCTAAACACTAAAAAGTTTAGATTGTTTCCAACAACATTGAAAGATAGAGCTCTTAAATAGTTCATGAGTTTAGGTACTAATTCAATAAGATCATGGAATGGTATGCAAAAGATATTTTGAGAAAAATATAAAGACCATGATATTAAAGAATAAATATTTAAAATGAATCAAAGAGAATATTCGATCCTTGAGGATCTAATAGAGAGGTTTACGTATAATGTTAAGAGGGAAAAATTACATCATTCAGGATTTGACAAACTAAAAAGCCTATTACTTAGAACAATTATACATGATTGCATTGATCTCCTTGATGTCATAAGTAGAGTTGATTTATACCAATTATCATGTCAAGAAATTTGTGAAACATGGCAACACATATCAAGAGGAAGGGCAAGAGTAAGTAAATGAACATCAAGATCAGTAAGTCAAGCTAAACTTGGAAATTTGTTTGATGAATTTAAAACATAAATTCTTGGAAATCTAACCAAACAAGTAGAAATGTTAAGAATGAAATATGAAGAAAAGTAATATGTTGATATTTTTTTATCCATGCATAATCACATGATGTTAAATATTATACATCATTACCAAGGTTGAAGGAAGTTTACCAAAAGGACAATGGAACAAGTCAATTGCCAATTTAGCTATGTTATGTAGCTCCAAGAGGACCATGGTAGCCTATTCAACCTGATATGAGGCAAGCATCTAATTCACAATTTAAATCTTACGCACACCCATCTCAAAGTAATTGGAAGACACCCTTTCCTTGGCAACCTTGGCCATCTCAACTCCAAAAGAAATCTTGGCAACAACGTTGGTAAGGAACTTATGTGAGCCATCTGCAATATCCTCGATATCTTCCTCAATATCCTCCATACTAAACTTCATGTTATTGCTACCATCCACCTCAACCACAACCATAACCCCAAGCACATCCATCTCAAATATCCACTCCCACTCAACTACTTGTACCACCATTTCCAAACCCACACAACGAAGTAGTTCAACCCACTTACATTTTTGAGGCACAAAACTTCCAAACATATCCTCTTGATCTAAATGGTATTCATATTAGATCATGAAATGTATTGTGAAAAAAGATTCTATCGATGTCATTGAAGAACCACATCTAGAAGAAGAAGATTCAAATGAAAAGATCGAAGGATCATGGACTACACTTGATGAAGACTAGACATCCAAATCAGACATTAAAAAAGTTCCCTCATGTTCACCATTAGATCATCTATGTGTTCAAGAAAATAATCAAGAAAACAAGAAGATCTGAATTTCATGGAAGAAAAAGACATCCAAGATGATCCAAATCAACAAATGGACTACTGGCATCACAACTCTATGGAAATATGGTTATAGAAAAGTCTTAACTTGCAGCAACACACTCTTCTTCAATAATTCCTAATCTCATCGCAGTCAAAGTATTTGGTCTCTTACATTCAGGTACATGTCAAAGAATATGTTTCGAGACTACACATGATTTCATCTATCATCCAGTTATGCAAGTGGCTCCATTGGATGTATTCATACACTTGAAGAAGATTTTTTTTTTCAAGTAGAGTAGGATAGGAAAATAAATAAAAAAGGAAAAATAAGAGAAAAAATAAAATATAAACTGAAAAACTCCTTTGAGGAATCTAAGATTGGCTCATTTATTGAAAACATCCATGAGGTGGTCAATGGGTTGGGAAAAAGAGAAAAAACAAAAGATCATAGCTAAAAACCTCCTGTGATCCGCGTAGGTAGACCTACTAGCTGAAAACCTCATTGAGGCAACTAGTAGACCTAGAAGAAAAAATAACAAAAAAAATATTTTCTCCATGTATCTCTCTCTCATTAATGTAGGTGTTCTCCAACCTCTACAAGCAACAAGAACAAGTTAGCCACCAAAAGAAAAGTTGATCAAAAGCCTAGTCAAAGGAAGTTAAACTTGAACTTTCTCCTCCTTTACTTAGATGCTCTAGAAGGACCAAGTCCATGCCAATCCATTACCCTCATCTATTTCCACCATCCACTCCTCATTCCCAAGCTTTTACCACTCATTTTACTTGTTGTCCTAGAATGCTACCGAAAGATCTTGTAGTTACTACAGGAAAAAAAAATACATAGAGTAGAAAATTATTTTTGCCATTTATTGAAAACCATGCATCTGTTTTCCAAGATGTTTTAGGGAGAGATGCATATGGATGACAGTAACATGCCCAAGAAATTTCAACAAATTCCGGTGCGCATGTTTTGCGAAATTGACCTCCATCACCTATAGCAATTTTTTAATTTTCACGATATTCGTACATCCATTTCAAAATTTGGTTCATGGGTGATGCATATGGATGATGGTAACATGCCCAATCATTTTCAACAAATTCCAGTGCATAGTTTTTGAGAAATCAACCTCCATCACCTATAGCCATTTTTTTTTCTTGAGATTCATGCATCCGTTAGCCAAGATGTTTTATTGGGACATGTATATGGATGATGGAAACATTCTCAAAAACATTTAGGTCAATCCATTCTACCTTAGGACATAGGGACAAAACAAGTCTGCTTTGGGAGGTTGTCCTAAATTACTATAGGAAGATCATGTAGTACTACAAGATGGCTGAGAAGAAACTACCAGAAGAAATTTGATTGGCGAAAGGGTGAAAAGGACATGTATTATTTAGAGAAGGTTGATATAAGTCCCTCAACACCACTTTCATCACTCATCCACTCCATCTAACCAAACTTCATCTTCAAATTCCACTCTGCCTTACATGAAGAAAATAAAAAAAAACTTCGCCATCAACTTTTCCACCACCTACACCATTGAGTGATGATTTTAACCTTCTCCTTATACCTCCTATGAATTTCCATCAATCCCACATGAATCAATGAGGCCTTGAAGAGGAATTAAATGACTACCATAGGAAGAGGATTCCTCTTGTAAATAGCATTCATAGTTACAATACAGATCAGCCTCAATTATTTTTTCACTCACACAATAGAAGATATAGCCACCTTGAGCTACATTAAGCCATTTTTAAATACTGCAAATGGGGCACACCCTCCTTAGGAAGTAGTCCATCCACTCTAGCAACAAAAGATTGAACAATGGAAAGGAGATTGCACACAAAAACCTTATCAGTCAAAGAATTAGCAAGCTATGAAGACCTATGCAAAAGCAAGCAAAGAAAATGAGCATCTCTAGGGAAGCATGGATCGATCATCAACTCAGAAGAAACATGCATGCCTCTCCAAAAACCATTATGTAAGTCCATGTATGTGATATTCTTGATCTCTTCTCTTGAGCATATTATGGTTAGAAATGTGGTGTCAATGCATTTGAGGTGAGGCTTTATAAAGCTAAGGTTGGATCAAAAGTCTTAGCCAACCTCAACTAGTTAATTGTAGCTAACTCCCTCAATCATGCAATGTTGAAAAACCAAATTAGGAAGGGTGATGATTTTGAGGAGTGGGGACAACATTTAAATGAGGAAATTTGTGCAAAGGACAAGTCACCAAAGCACCCCAATTCTTCCATCCACTTCATATCCATTATCTCTCCATCATTCATCCATCCCATTTCGTAAGAAAAAAATTAACATTTTTCAAGAACAAACCCTACACTCTATCTCACACTGAAATATTTTTGAAAACAAAACACACAGAGCAATCCTTTCTATTTTCCCAAACCTACACTACTCTGTTTGATCCCTATCATCATTCTCCAAAGCCTCTACATAATTTCTCATCACTCCCATATAGTTAGAAGACCTTAAAAGAGAATGAATGACTACTTCAAGAAGGTAGAATATTGCTACAATAAGGAAGAAAGGAACAAATTATGCTAAAAACCAAAATCGTTGTGCCTAAGAGAGACCTAACCAAAACAAAAAGCTCCTAATCACATTACGCAATCATCTAGGCCACAAAAGAGAAGAAGAAGTCAACAAAATGAAAGAAGGAATTCACCATCAAAATAGAACTCAAACTGCAGTGATAAAAAGAGGCTTTCCAATGGGTCTCTAATCTCTTTGTCAATTTTTTCCAAGGCCTATAATATGTTATCGAAAGGGGATAAATGCATGGAAAAGCCAATCCAAAATCGAATTCAAGGGCATGGAATTCAAGTTGAGTGCCTACCTAGGCTCGGACTATCATTTATGCTCAAAACAAGTTTAAATAGGTTGCTATTGGGTTTCTTGTAGTTACTACATGAATTACTATAGGATGTCCTAGTTTACTACAGGATCTCATCTAAGGGCATTTTGAGTGTTCCATAGGTGTCCAAATGGTGGAAAAAGGTAGCAGGAGATTGGAAAAGGATGTGGAAGACATTTCTAAATAGAATAATCTTAAGGAACCCATATTTCATAAGGGGACAAAAGAAGGAATGTACAAATCAAGGAGGCCACCACAGCCATGAATGAGGCATAATGAGGTCAGTAAGATGGTTAGAGGATAAGCAACACTTTCAGCAGGGGGCTATGATGGGCCTCCAAATTAAATATAAATTTAGTCCAATCTAGCCATACTTCAGCACATTAAACCTCTCTTTTTGCATTAGATAATGTGTTTTTAACTTTTATATGGTCATTAGGAAGGTTTATGGATAATTGCATGTGTGCCTAATATTATTTATTTTTGTGGGATGTTGTGAGAAGATTGGGCAAATTATGAAGCTTTGATGGAGAGGATAACTTAGGGACTTTCTCCCTACTATGGGGGGATCAAAATTAAATAATAAATCAAGAAGAAATTTTGAAATTATTGCACACATTATGGAGCTCTAATGATTGATAATATCTAGGTATGTCTTGCGTGTCATTTAATGTAGATTCCTATTGTTGGGAACTAGATCCACTATTTGAGGGATTTTGGTGGGGAAAGATTCCTCCTTTCATGGGGAATGCTTATTAATAATTTTTTATAAGTGCCAATTCAAATCTTTCTCTTCGGGCTAATTTTTATTAGTCTTCTTGTGGAGTGAACTCATATTTTTCTAGCTCCACTTTCATTTCTTGCAGCGATGTAATTGTATTGATAGAAATAATCAAGATTGGTGCCATGTTCAGCTTCTAAATCTTGTTCTCCTTCATAGGAATATGATTTTCATTGGGCTTGGCCATCCCAAGAGCCTCAAAACCCTTTTGTATCATTTACTTTTCTACATTTCACTTCTTATTCACATGCCTCTCTTGTTCTTGCTTTCTTCTATTTCAGCATTTAGTATTAATGATTTCTTGTTCTAGGATTGGGTTCAATGGTTGAAGTAAGTTATTTGGGAGATTAAAAAACATCATTTCAGCTTTGGAATAGCTTTGGAAGGTCATAGTAATCATTGAGCGACTTATATTATTTTTCTTATTCACGAATCTAAATTTCTGGAAGTTCTTCGTGGAAAATAACATTAAATTTATGTTATTTTTTAGAATACATCATTCAGAACAAGGAGATTTAAATACTTATCTATTTACTTAGACAGTTAGGAAATCCCACTAAGAGACCTCTCCTATCAACCATGAGAACAAAAATTATGTCTTATTCTCCCCCCGAGATTTTAGTTTACAGTAGAGTAAACAAACAGAGACCCCCTCTAAGACTAATATTTTCGCATAAAGGCCTCCTATCAAATAAATATTTTTCTATCATTTTGAGGCCTCCACTAGTCCAAAACCCAGCTTAAGAGTGCTCTCACAAGAATCCTCCTTGATCTTATGTTTCTCTACATTTCTCTAGATATCTCCAACTCCTTTTTCCCTTGCTACACTTGAAATCCTTCTCCCCTAGGGGAAGAGAGAATAACTAACTATTTGTAAATGTCTGGTATCTAATCATTTCATTTTGGGTCTCTTGTCGATAATTTCCAACACTTGTCAATTCATTTTTTTAAACAAAATAAAATAATAAAAATAACTTCTTGTTTCCATGAAATTTTCCCTAAACCATTATCTATTAATTCTACATAGTAAAAGTAACTTTGAATGTTTACAACACCATGGGGAGTGTTACATCTATCCCCCTTGGAGCTGAACACTATCCAGGGTGTTTATTCCTTCTCTTGGAACAATATACCTCTCTCATCGTATTAACATCTTCCCAAGTGGCATCTTCAAGACTAAAATTCCTGCATTACACCTTAACTTGGGGGATAACTTGCCTTTGTAACATTGTTTCTCTCAACTCGAGAATATGTAGAGGCTCTATCAGAAACTCTCTATTCAGTTTGACCTGCAAAAAAATGACATTCAATTATTTAGTCTATTCATTGTGTATCAGAAATATGTAAATGTATATCTACATGTTTATGTATAGCCAACAATCAATCAACTAAAAAGTTCATCTGTAATTTTACCTGCACTCCCTGATAGTTAATAACATATTTGGCATAATATACATAATTACTTAGGAACAAAAACGAAATACATTATGAACTCGAATGTGAATAGGTAGAATAATTTGATATGCTATAGGCCAGTGTTTCATAACTACCGCATCTTAAGGTAATCTTTCCAGACTTAACTCAAACACAAACATGATCCCCGAATCTAAACTCATGGTAAGTCCTTCTTTTATCAGCATAAGCTTTATGTCTGCCTTGGGAAGCCTTCAAATTCTGACATACTTTCTTTACCATATGTTCCATCTCTACTACCATTCCAGGTCCTGGAATTATTTTGTCTTAAGGATTGCTCTAATTCTTAGGGGTTCTACATTTCCTTCTATATAAAAATTCTAAGGGAATGATCTTTAACGACTCATGGTAACTGTTGTTGTATGAAAATTCAACCAGGTGAAGTTATTCTTCCCCATTTGGTTGCTTGTTGGATAACATACATTCTTAACATATCTTCAAGCACCAGATTTACACTTTCAGTCTTACCATTGATCTAATGATGGTAGGCGGTGCCAAACTAAACTTGGGTACCTCATCTTATAAAATGAGTCTTACAAAATACTAAGGTGAACTTCACATATCTATCTGATATAACCAGACCATAGGTCAATTTTGGAGAACATAATAGGTGCTTTGAATTGGTCAAATAGATCACCAATTCTCGGCAACGGGTACTTATTTTTTATTGTTAATTTGCTTACTTGCCTATAATCAATGCATAGTTGTAAGATGCCATCTTTATTCCTCACAAGCGGCATGAGTACTCCCCATCATCAAACACTAGCTTGAATATAGCCTTTGTCAAGTAACTCTTGTAGCTGCATCTTCAACTCAGTTAGTTCAGGAATGTTGATGTGATAGGAAACCTTTAATACCGATGTTGTTCCTGGGACCAATTCTATGCCAAAATCAATGTTCCTTTTTGGGCGTAATCTACGAATGTCCTCTTCAAACACATTAGCAAATTCCTTAATGACTAGTATATTTTCCAAATTCACGGTCTTAATTTTAGTGTTAGAGTATCCCACTTGCACAATATAAATATTGCAGCCCTTCCTATGATATTTCCCTAGTTGGGTGGTTGTAATCATTCTCATCTTAAAAATACTTTTAATCCCTTTGAATTTATTTACTAACACCTTCCCCTGTGAGGAAACTTATGGTATTATCCTTACAACTTACTAAGGACCAATGGCTTTCTAGCCAATCCATACCAATTAATACATCATAAGATACTAGAGGAAGTATATTCAAATTTATTCAAACTTTATGTCCTGCTATATAAATGGGGCACTTATCTACTTTTATAGTCACCCTTCTTTTTTCTCAGGTGGCTAATTGTACCAACCAAGGAATTTTAAGTTTATAGGTTTGTAATTGAAAGGTTTCAACTATTTTCGAGCTAATATATCACATACTTGTCCATGGATCTACTAAAATAGAAACAGTACAATTAGATATTTTACCTTCCAGCTATATCATCGTGGGCTAATACTCAGCCTGATGATCCTCCAGTGCAGTGTTAATCCTTGGTATGTTTCTCACCACCTCTCCGACAATAGAATCTTCTTGAAAATTGGAAATTACTTCTAATCTAGCATGATGTGGGAAGTTCTTGTAATATTGGGGTTCTACATAACCCCGACATTGCAAGCGAGGGTTTTGTGTCTCTCCTAGTTCTGATTTGATTGAAGCCTCAGTTTGTTTAGGCTCATTTTGTAACCTAAACTTCTATTGATTTCTCCCAACTTGTTTATTTTTTTGACCTTTTGGCACATTCATAAAACTGGTAGTCCTCACATTTATGGTAGTTTGGAAAAAAAATTCTCTTTCTTATTTGGCTAGTTTTTCCAATTGTCCCCCTTTCTCTTTATCTAGTGGTAGAAAATGTGTTTCTTATGAATTTCCTAACGCATTAAGTTTGCGTTATCAAAATATATTCATTCCTTCATGAATGCAAGTAAACTACTAGTGAAGAATTGTAACTTAGCTTTTTCCCCAAGAATATAGGGAACGTATTCCACTAAGGAGATGAACTTAGTTACAAACTCATCCATGGACAATTGTCCTAATTTCAAGTCATGAAACTCCTTACCTTTTCAATCATAGAATCGTTCGGTCATATACTTATGCTTAAAATGTTTCTAGAAACTATCCCATGTAACCTCATATTCATCAATCCCTCGAAAGGTCTTCATCTCCTCCCACCATAAGCTAGCCTTGCCTTGCAATTGATAAATTTCTAATATCTCCTTTAGGTTCTCACCATAATCATAAATTTGGAAATATTTATTCATATTAATGAGACAATATTGTTTTGTTTCCTCCAATTTCCCTTCAAATGTCAGGGGCTTAATATTTTTGAACTCCCCTTGGAGTTCAACATTTGTCTCTTGATTCCCTTAGCTCCATAAATATTATCAGATGCTTCCTCATTGTTATTTCTTCCCCACTCATATTTTGGGTATTCATCCCCCTGTTGGTGCATTTTTTTTGGTATTTTCATTATTAGTACTAGGATCCAGATTTCGTAGATTATGTCTATGAGAGAGACTTTTCAGAATTCTCTTATTATCAACTCTCAAGTTTCCCATTTCAGTATGTAGCCTCTACGTAGTTTCTACTAATATCTAATTATAATTGCAAGATTCCTCTCCCAATTGGCCTCGTGTCTCTTCTTTGCCTTCCTCCATTTGATTCGGCCCCGTCCTCCCACCCAATCAGGTAAATCCTGGTCCTCTTCTCATCCTATCTCATGTTTGTGAATCCTTACGAATTTGTCATTTATATTTTACTCAAACATGAAAAAGTGTAGTAACCATGGTACTCTAATAGCACTTATAACATGCATTCATAAATAAATAAAAAATGCAAACTAAAAAAAAAATGAAGTACATCTACAAATTGTTTTTTCCACTACTCAAGTGCTCATGATGAATTCACAATGCATGTGTCAGAATTCGTTGAAAACTATAAAACAAGGAATGAATTATATGTTTGGCACATGTCACATCACATCCTCAACTTCTACAACACCTATGTGTGATTTGGTTGCATTTGGAATTTAATACCAATATATTAATATTAATAGAGGTGTTCACTCTCATATTCATTTTCTGATCTTGCTTTTGTGACATTACAAATTAAATTTAATCACTCTGATTTTAGTGGAGAAATGTACACTATGGGATTGTGATCAATACTTGTCACTTCCGTGTGGTGTCGAGGATCGACCTATCCATCAAACCCTCTCAAACCTTGATTTATTTTCAAATTTCTCTGAATCGTAGATCTGTTTAGGGTTTGGATCTAACATCCCAACATTTTTTCATGGGTTTTATGGTAACCACCCACTTTTCTTGTGCATACATCTAGTCATGCTTTTTCCACTATTTATTGTGGGCTTTAAACCCACTCTACATGATGGAGGGTTTCTACTAAATTCCTCATAGGTAAAATTTATATCTTGTCGGAAACTCGGTCTCAAAGGTTTTCCTATATCACTCATAGTTTACCTGAACATTTTCTTTACATATATAGGTACAATGGTCGAGGGAGTTTCCCAATGGTTCTTTACCTTATCTTCAACGCATAGTTCGAGGTGTCTTTATGACAAGCCATGTTACCTATTCAACCATTACTTAGTTGATGTGCGAAGCTTAATATCATTCACTTCTTTTATTTCTACTACTAGGGTTTATTTGAACTGGAGGTTGCAGCTTCAATATCTCCATTCCAAGGTAACTCTCTCACTATTCTAGGCCTATTACTGCTACTACAGTTCCTCTTAATTTTCACGACGAAAATATACAGGTATATATTTTGTTTTCTTTATTCCCTTGGGTGAATTATTCTATGGTTATGGATGCAATAGGTAAGCGGTTCTTATCTTATGTCTAAGTTGGAACCCGAAAATTACTTTACAGGATTTCCTACTGAAATTTCTTAATGATTTGGGGTTCACTTCCAATTTTTTTCCCACTGCAACCTCATCTCGCTTGGGTTTTCTCTGCAAGGTTTCATTCACTTTCATTATCGATGGTAGAGTGGAGTATTGCAACTTCCCTACGCAGAACCTATTTTTTTAATTTTTTAAACGTTCATAAGGGCATATAATCTTAATACGTGTTTTTCTCTGAAACCCTAATTAAGGGTATGGTTGTATATATATATTCTAATGTAAGGGTCTATGTTATTGTGGAACACCGACAATTATCTCTTTTTATGGGTTAATTTCAACTAATTTTTACTGGCATACATATGAGGCTACAAAGATTTTATTCTATTCTTGTGTTTCTGTGAATTTAAATTTTCCAGGCTTATATTAAATGGTAATTTCCTGCATTTAATTTTAATCTTCTCAGATGTATCTCTATATCCAAAGATACTATATGGCTGCTTTTGAGGATTTGAGACTCGAACAATCTTAGGTTATTGAATTCATCTAGCTCGACCTCGGACTAAACCGGTTCCCTACCAATGGTAACACTTTTGGTATTATCTTTATTTTCCTATTATGTTAAGTACACTTGTGTCACATTATAGATGTTAACACACAAGTTTTTATATTCATGTTTTCTTTTAAAATAAATTAGATTTCATTTTCATATGTCAGTAAAAACCTGCTTACCAGCATGCCTTCCTTGATTATATAGGAAGACAAGCCCTTGCCCATAGCTACATTTGATATAACATACTTAATGTATACCCTTTCTTGCTCACGAAACTGCAGGAATATCAATCTTGGTCTTTCGACTCCCAAAACACTTAACCCTATTGGTTTAAATGCTTACTCATCTTCCAATTGGTCTCTACATATTTTCTATTAGGACTGTAAATTTCTCTACTTCTTCATTCAGGAGAAAAACAGAGAATGTTCACTTTCTTATTTTCCCTAATAGTTGTACTTGTAGCCTCCCCATACTTACACACAGTTATTATTATTTTTATAGAGTCATTTGAACCACATTTTCATTTGCATAACGATTACCCTTCGGAACTCAGAGGTCTAGGTTCTTATATGTGTGCTTAAATAGACACTTTCGTAGAATAAGGTTCCACAATGTATAATTTCCAATATTTGTTAAGTATTTGATCATTCAATGGTATTGTCTAGTATTCCAAAACATAGAGATTTAAAAACTTAGTTATTCACATAGTCAAATCAATTATACCGACAAAGTAATCTAGAGCACAAATATTTAAATACTCTTTGTTTACTTAGGGATTCAACAAATCCCACTAAGATACCTCTCCTCCCAACTGAGAGAATGAAATTTACATTTGATTCTCCCCGCGAAATTTTAGTATCCAGTACAGTAAATAGACAATTCCTCCAGGACCAGTTCTTTGGCATAATTATGTCCTTTCTAGCCAATATTTTTCAAACATTATGAGGCCTCCATTGGTTCACAACACAACTCAAGAGCACTCTCAACAATGTCCTACCTGATCTTATGTTTCTCTCCCTTTCTCCGGATACCTCTAGCGTTTTTTACCTTGCTATCCTCTACATAATTTTTCCCTCTTAGATTTTTGATCTCTAGGGGGAGAGAGAGTAACAAACTAGCTCTAACTATTGGTATCTAACAATCTCATTTTGGGTTTGTTGGTGAGAATTTCCAAGACTTGCCAACTCAATTTGTTTTAAAACAAAATAAACTAATAAAAACAACTTCTTGAATTCATCAAGTTATCCCTAAACCACTATCTACCAAGTCCACATAGTAAAAGTAACTTTAAATATTTACAATACCCTAGAGGTGTTACAGCCTATGCGATATTTGAATCTACCTCTAGCAAACATATACATAAAACCCTACAATTTGAATGGTGAGAATGACTATACACTAAACCATTCCTAGAAAGCCCTTAATCATCCTTAAGAATTTCATGCCCACTTGATTTTATTTTTAAATGTATTTTCTCACTGCTCAGTTTATATTTTTCCTCCTCCCCCACTTTTTAAATTAAATATAGACTTTTTCATTTTTAAACTCTCATTTTAAAATTATTTATTTTCAGTTTTCACCCCTTCTTAATCTATAATTTTCAACTTCATAATTTTTTTTCAAATTAGCTAATTTCTAAATTAATTTGCTCATCTCTATCCCTTTTATTAATTTATTCATTTTTTACCTAATTGCACATTTATACTATTATTAATTAATTATTTTTACTTTTTCTTTGATCAATGTCTTTTACATATTTTATATTGTTTTGTTTCACTTTCCCCATCCATTTTACAAATTATTCTTCCCTAATATTATGTATTCCACTAAACTATTATATTCACGTATCCCCTTATGTTATTAAGGGATGGGTGGAGTGTCTACTAGAAGTGTTGGACGTTTGAAACCTAAAAACCTAATATTATTCCAGAAGTCTTCACTTTAATATGATATGTTCTAAAAATAAGCACAGTAAAACTTAACCTACATATTGAGGATTGTCTCAAAAGGGTTGCTGGATTTGAAAATATTTGAGTCAAAATGAAGAGCCAAGTAAAAAATTTCACATTCCTAGAGAATTACAACGACTCTCTCCCTCTAGCACCTTTCATTCTGATTAATCATCACCATGATAGAGGTGATTTCATACACATATTTACCATCCAAGTTCAACTTGATTTCTCATAAGGTACTTAATCTTCATCTTAATATATCATCAATTATTTTCTTTAATATTTGGTACTTGATTGATTGTATAACATTCACTATTGCCTCAAAGAATTTTTAATCCACTTCTAACAAAGAAATTCATAAAGACTCACCATTACTATTCCCAAATTATTTGTGAAGCCATCAAATTTGAGAATCATCCAAATAATTTTGATTGTGGAAATGGCTATATTTGAACGTTCATGGAAACCCCATATTCCTCACTGAAGACATTAACACTCCTTCATAATTTATTACATGGTTCCTCTTTCTCATCCTTGCCTGATTTAATTTTTAGTTTTATTGTTTAATTTTTCTACTAATTTCTTAGTACTCTAATCTTCTTATTTTTTGTCCCTCACTCTTCTAAATAAATCTAGTTTTTTTCCCTTCTTAATCTCTCTTTCGAAAATTCTCTCTCTTTAATTTCAAAGCTTTTTTCATCTTCAACTTTCAATATTTAATTTATAACTTTATAATTTTATGTAAATTAGTTATTTTCCCAATTATCTCTCTCTCTCTCTCTCTCTCTCTCTCTCTCTCTCTCTCTCTCTCTCTCCATCAATCACATATTTATTTATATTATTAGTCCCTTCCTCACCAAGGACTATAGAGTTTTCCTCGCGGTCGAAGTGCATTGACTCGACATTATGTGGCTGTGTTTTTAGAATTTTAACCAAAGTTTCTAGAAAATGCTTACTATTTCTATTTTTTCATCAATTTAAAAATATTTTTCTTATTTTCACCACATCTTGTTTCCAATTTTTTGTTGTATCAGTGAGCTCTGATGGAACATAATTTCACTAGTGGAGGGTATCTTATATTCGGCATTTGTTAGTTTTAGACAATTCGTTATAAAATAAAAATAAAAATACTATTGTGAGTGTGCATTCCATTGGTGAGTGCTTTGACACTCACACAACTATGTTAATACTCTCCTCAATGATGTCAGAATTGATGTGGTTGCATGTTATTTGCATACACCCCAGGGGGGAGGGTGTGGATGAACAAATATTCAATTAATATTATTATGTTTCCTTTTGTGGAGGACAAAGTATGTGTGGGAGAAAAGGGGTCCTATACATAGTTAGTAGGGGGGGCATTGGGTTGAAAAAATTTGAAATAAATATCATTATGTGCTTTTACGAATATTTTACTATACGGAGGATGAAGTATGTGTAGGAGAATAGAGTATGTGGAGGAGAATGTAGTGTGCTTGGGGGAACAAGGTCCTTTGCATAAGAAAGGGTGTTATGAAGCTAAAACATTAACTAAAACTAGAACTTTTACAATGCCAAGAATAGAGTGATTTCATATTTTAAATGCTAATTCATGAGTTACATGCCTTATCATTTTTTACCCGTTATATGTGGGTCTGTTGGAATTAAAAGAAATTTCTTAATGTTACTCTTTATATTGAGCACTATTACTCTAATATTTCATTTCATGTTATTAAACATGTCATGAAAACATTGGCCTATGATCTTTGTTCAGCATGTATGCTAGCTCATTAGAAAGGTGTATCTAAAGACAATAATTGTGAAGCCACCAAGTTATAACTGTAACTATTGGGCTAAAAAAATCTCTTGCTATAAAAATTATCTTAACTTTTGGACTATAAAAGATACTCATATTATGCACTATTAAATTAAAAAAAAATTTAATCATTCTTATGAAGAAGTTTTGTGGGGTAAAGCCAATATGTGACACATACTACAAGTGAGTCAATGTAGTAGCGATTTGTGTCATTAAAAGTTTAATCTATGTGTTCAAAAATAAACAATGTAGGAAATTACCCCATGTTCCCCTTTGCAGATATTTTACTATGTAGAGGACGAATGATGTTCTGAAGAAGAGGGGTGCAAAGATGATTTTATTGTGCAAGGAAAAAATTATTTTTAGACACTTTTATATTTAAAACTTTTATAGATATATTTGTGCTCAATAAAAAATTCATAGAGTTATGAATATGTGCAAAATGAAGGATACGCAAAGTATGGGGTATGTGTGTGAGAAAAAAGGTCAGAATTCATAGCTGAGATGTGAAGAGGATGTGGTATGTGTCGAAAAATGGGGGTCAAAATACAAAACTGAGATATGCAGACGACAAGGTATGTGTAGGAGAATTAGGGTGCTAAAATGAGTTTGTTTTGAAAGGTATAAATTAATTTTAAATTATTATCGATTTAAACTTTTTTATAGATTTAAGTCTGTGAATGATTAGTTGCGCAGTGCTATGAATATGTACAAAATGAAGGATGTGTGAAAGTATATTTTAAGTGTAATGTGTTTCAACTCTTTTGGAGCTAGTACACATGTAATTTGACCTACCACATTTATTACTATGGTTATATTTGTGTAGCTAACCAGATTTCATGAGTTTTATTGGTAGATTATGCAAATTGTGGAGGTCTAAACAATGAAAACTTTAAGTATTTGTTCACACTCCTCCACAAGACCAACAATTATTTTATTATTAATAGATTGTGTGGAGTGCAAAGGTTTTCAGTGTTGGTGTTTAGATATGAATCATGCACTTCACCTAATTCCAAATTAATTTTCAACCTAGAGCTCTACGTGTTATTTCAAGCCTATAATGCAAACTATATGCAGGCCACAATTTCCCTACCCAGTACTAAACATTAAATTATAAACTTAAAAATGTGTAAGAACAAGCGATAAGTATAACAGAAAATAAGAGTAACAACAAGTAATGATTGTAACAACAAAGCAGACTCATAGCAACACACTGATAATCATTCACAACAATAAATAAATTGACTAAAATAAACCTATGGACACACCTATCCAACAAGACCTAATTAGGAGAGTGGGACCAACTCCCTGATCAGGGTGTTGGAAATAATACTGAGAGGGGGGTGAATTAGTATTATCAAATTCTTTTCAATATATCTTCCAAATTTATACTTAAATTATTCTTCAGATATTGATCATTAATTTGTATGTCAGTACCATATAATAATGAGCAAGAATAAGAAAAACAGATAGTCACACCAAAGAACACCAGATATAAGGTGGAAACCCAATGTGGGTCAAAACCACCTGCTGCAATATGTCTCTATCTTCTTTCAATTAGAAACTTCTTTTACAATTATTTTGTACTGGTGCAGTCCTTTACTAGTATGCAGTCTACAACCTGCTGAGAGTTACAACCCTCTCTCATTTTCCAGTCACTCCTGGAAGGGAGCTACAACCCCCCTACTTCTTTTCTTCCAAGGACCACTTTTCATAAATTTTTAAACCGGATCCATGAACATCAAATAATCATCAAGTACATGTGAATCAACCAATCTCCATTTACAATCACCCAATAACTTCTCAGAATGCAGTAACCAGAAAAGAAATACCAGTAATCTAAACCCAGAACTCTGCAGCAATAGATAAAAGGCAGCCAACAAATATTTTAAGAAAAGTCCGCAACTTCACCAATAGAAACCTGCGAATATCCGCAGTTTGTCTATGTCCGGACTGCGCAGCTCTGCACCTGCACTATCTACCCAATAGCGTACCTCCGCACCTGCGCCTTCTGCTACTCTGCATACCTCCGTACATGTGCCTTCTGCTGTGCTGCGGACCCCCGGACCTGTGCCTTCTGCTGTGCTGTGGACCCCCGCACCTGCGTCTTCTGCTACTCTGCGGACCTCTGCACCTGCACTGTGGATTTCCTGCGGACCTCCGAATAGAGCCAAATTATCAGTCCTCCAATGTGCCACAGACAGTTAGATCCATAGATCTGATCATGCGCCAGAGAGATCACGACCTATCAAATAGATTCGCCTTACAATTTATAGATTTCACCTTGATTTAGATCTAGCTTTTCAAACTGATCACCCAAAATTTCAGATCTTAAGATATTCAAATTTCACAAGTGTATAGCGAAATGATCTCCTTTCCTTTTTATAGGCAAGCCCTTACTCAAACCATGGAATAAAACCATCGAAAACCAATACAAGGGATCCAAAAACCAGGGTTCAATAATTTAGATCCTATACCACGGACCAAAACCATAAGATCATGAACGTCCGGCTAACTACCATGGGCCAAACATAAGAATTCCCACATGTGCACACTTCTCTGCATTGAAGTGAGTGAACTGAGGGTCCGCAGCTTCTGTTCGGATAACCTGCCGACATGACCACACTTTGTGAATGGCGTGCCTGCGGGCCTGCACCTTTTGAACGGTGTACCTGCAAACCCCTTATTTTCTATCATTTTGAGAGGCTGAACAGAGATTTGCCACTTGAGTGAGTTTCCATCAAGTACAACAGCTGTGACATAGCGCCAAACCTGAATCATAATGCCAACAATCTCCCCCTTTGGAGTTGATGGCAACCCCAATATCCTCAAGGTTATTCTCCCCCTTTTTCATCAAGGGCAAAGGGTTATGCTCCCCCTGAGAACATGCTGAAGTCTCTGCTCTGTTGTGCTGATCATGCTCCCCCTAACTATAGACCAGATCTGCAAAAGAAAAAATCTTCAAGAAGAATCATAATCCACCATACACCATAAAAGACCTTGACAAAATAGATAGAGACATATTAGCAGCAATATTCAGATCAGCATCCATGATTTCCTTCTGTACTTTCTCCTCCAAGATCTTCTACCATAATTCCAACAATGCATTATTAGAAAAATATATGCTCCCCCTGAACCTGTGCCATCCGATCATAAACTGGCGAATGTACGTGTATACCCCATATGAAACTCGCGTACAACCAACAATCTCTGAAACAGATAAGATTCAACAACAAGATGATGCATCAACTACCCCCAGCTTTTGCCTGAGGTATTCAAAAGTTTCCCTGGGCAGTGGTTTGGTGAGAATATCAGCAACTTGTTCCTTAGAAGGAACATACTCCAATTTGACCTTTTGTTCCAACACTTGTTCCCGGAGAAAGTGATACTTGATCGGTATGTGCTTGGTCTTTGAAATGTTGATTGCACTTGTATTATCACATGAGATGGAGATAGGTGGTGTAGAAGTGATTTGAAAATCCTGCAAGGTCTGCATCATCCAGAGGAGTTGAGTGCAACAAGATGCAGCAACCACATATTCTGCTTCAGCTGTAGATAAAGCAATCGAACTTTGTTTCTTGCTGAACCAAGATACTAATCTAGAACCCATAAGGAATGCACCACCACTTGTGCTCTTCCTGTCATCCACGCTTCAGGCCCAATCTGCATCTGTATAAGCGTGAAGTGTGAGATCTGTATCTCTAGGATACCATAAGCCATAGTTTTGGGTTCCTTGAAGATACTTGAAAATTCTCTTCACTGCCTGAAGATGAGTTTCCTTTGGATTTGCCTGAAATCTTCCAACTATTCCCACTGCATGCATGATGTCTGGTCGGGTACCTGTCAAATAAAGTAGACTTCCAATCATAGACCTATAGGTTGGTTGATGCACTGCTGTTGCTTCATCATTTGCACTGAGGCTGCATCCTGTAACCATGGGTGTACATACTAGTTTTGCATCTTCCATGCCATATTTCTTCAAGATCTACTTGAGATACTTGGTTTGAGACAAAAAGATACCGTCTTCATTTTGTTGGATTTGCAATCGAAGAAAATATGTTAGTTCTCCAAGCAAAGACATTTCGAATTCTTTCTCCATGACCAAGGCAGAGCTTTGGCTCATAGCTTCTTCATCTACATACACAACAAGTATTAGCAATTTGTCATTTTCAATTTTTATATAAAGATTGCTATCTACTGATCCTTTTGAACAACCTTGTTGATGAAGATATTTGTCCAAATGGTAGTACCAAGCCCTTGCAGCCTGTTGAAGACCATAAAGAGCCTTTTTTAGTCTGCATACAAGATTTGGATCATTTCCAAGAATGAAACCATCTAGTTGCTCAATGTACACCTCTTCTTCCAAGTCTCCATTCAGAAAGGCTGATTTCACGTCCATTTGAAATACTTTGAACTTCTGAAAGCTTGAGAGAGCAAGGAACATTTGAATGGCCTCAAGTCTAGCAACAGGAGCAAAAATTTCTTCAAAGTCTATTCCTTCTTGTTGAGCATACCCTTTACAAACAAGTCTGGCCTTGTTTCTAATCACTTCCCCATTTTCCTTCAACTTGTTTTTAAAGATCCATTTTGTCCCTATGACATTCTTATCTTTTGGTCTAGGAACCAACTCCCAAGTGTTATTCTTTCTTATCTGCTCAAGTTCTTCATCCGTTGCCTTGACCCAGCATTCATCTTTGCATGCCTCTTTTACATTTTGTGGTTCAGTGGAGGAGAGCAATGCCAAATAGCTTGAGGCTTCTGCAATCGTTCTTCTTGTTTGTATACCTGCCTCTTTCTGCCCCAAAATTTGAGATTCTGGATGATTCTTCTGAACGTACCTGGATGGAGTCTTCTCTTCTATCCTTATTTGTTCCTCTGGTGCCTCTTGAGGTTCCTCTTCATCATCAATCTGATTTGAGGGATGTTCTTCATCCTCTTCGATATTTTCATAATTTACTTGCCTAGGAATGTTTCCTTCTTCATCAACCACTACATCAACGTTGTCAACTATTCTTCCAAGTATTTTGTTGTAACACTTATATGCTTTGCTGTGAGGAGAATAACCAAGGAGAATGCCTTCATCTACTCTAGGTTCAAACTTGCCAAGATGTTCATAATTATTCTTAATATAGTATTTGCTTCCAAAGATTTTGAAATGTTTTACCGAAGGAGTCTCACCATACCAGAGCTCATGAGGTGTTTGAGAGCTATTCACCCGGACATTTTTTTTGTTGAGAATAACAACTGCAGCAAATGCAGCTTCACCCAAGAAGGTTGTGGGAGTTCCAGACTCATCAAGCATAGCACGAGCCATTTTTTGAACCTTTCTGTTCATCCTTTCCACTACTCCATTTTGTTGAGGAGTACAAGCTGTAGAGAATTCCGTTCTTATTCCATGTTCTTCACAGAAATCGAAAAATTCATTTGAGGTAAACTCCCCACCTCTATCAAACCTGAGGCACTTGATTTTGTGATCTGATTCGTTTTCAACCAAGGCTTTGAAAGATTTGAATTTTTCGAAGGCTTCATCTTTGTGCTTCATAAGTCCTATCCAAACCATCCTGGAGAAGTCGTCAATGAATAATATGAAATATTCTTCTCCTTGAGGTGACCTTTTCCTAGATGGGCCACATACATCAGTATGGACAAGTTCAAGTGGCCTGCTGGCTGATCCTTCCTTCTCATGGAAGTTAGTTCTAGTTTGCTTACCAAACTGACATGATTTGCATATTGTATTGTCTGGAATTCTGATGTCTGGAAGACCACAAACTGCCTGGTACTTGCATGCTTTCCTTATCTATGAAAAGCTTAGATGCCCCAACCTCCGGTGCCATAACCAGTGTTAATCATTTTTGCTCAAATAGCATTGTTTTTGTCCTTCTTCAAATATGTATAAATTATTTGGAGTACTTATGCCTTTGATCATTGTTTTTCCTGTATCAAGATCACGAACACTACATCCATTTGATCGAAATATTACCTCAGTTCCTTGATCACACACCTGACTGACACTCAGTAGATTATGCTTCAATCCATCAACATACAAAACATTTCCAGCCTTGACTTTTTCTTTTAATTGAACAGTGCCTTTTCCTTTTATGACTGCAGGGGTATCATTTCCAAAAGAAACTTTCTTTCCTTTTTCTAAAACACTATATGATTGAAGTTTTTATTTATCACCTATCATATGCTTCGAACATCCACTATCGATGTACCATTGATTTTCCTGTCCTTATACATATAAAGCTATCCCACAACTTTCTGGTTGTGGTTCCTTCATTCTCCATGTTCTGGCATTTGAGGTTTGTTCCTTCTGAGTTGTCTTCTGAAACCTGCTCCTGCATTCAGAATCTTCATGACCGAAGTTATTACAAATAGAACATTCAATTTCACTTTCAAGGGCGGAAAAGTTGTTATAGGTCCTTTTCGTGATTCCAGTCATACTTCTTTGTTTTTGAGCTTCTCTAGTCATGATTGTCTTATAGGCAACACATTGAGCTGCTTTGTGACCAAAGTTATGGCAAGAGAAACATTGGCCATTGAAGAAACTCCTGCGATTATCCAATCTATCAGCCAACCGATTGTAATTTCTACTGACATCCATTCTTGAGGTAAATTGGGAAGCTTTTACCTGTGGCTGGTTGTGGCTTCTGTTTGTCCTTAAGGTAGATTGCCCCCGATTTTCTTCATAGTCTTTGTTCATTCTTGAGGTAAAGTGTCCCTAATTTACCTGATGATTTCTATTAGGCCTTTGCTCACTCCTCCTTGCTACATCAAGATAACTTTTGGAGGTGGATGCTTGAGATGCTTCTCCATTATATCCCAGACCCGTCTTGATTAGTGGAGAACACTGCATATTGATAATCTCATCCAGAGTTTCAGATCCTTTAACAAATTTAAGATTAAGAGCTTTTCATTTCTCAATCTCTTTTCTAAGACCAACAATTTCACATTCCAATTTTTCAAGATGTTTTTCCCTTTCAGCCAGTTGACATTGCAGAGAATCAATAATCACATTTTTCTCTTCTAAGCAAATTTTGAGATTAGAAATCTCTTCATAAAGACCTTCTTCATCTATAGCATCCATGTAATCATCATCTTCAAAAGCCATTAAAAGTTTATAATTATTACCCCATCCATCTTCGTCACTATTTGAAAGTCCATCACTATCTTCATGAGTGTAATAGCTTTTCTTATTTGCATTCTATTTCTTGTTCCATCTAACAGGTTCCTTCCCCTTGTCAATCTTATCGTTATGAGGACATTTGGTAGCATAGTGACTAACTCTTCCACAAGCAAAGCATTTGAAAGGTAACTTACCTCGGAATTGTCCACCACCCCGTTGAAGGTTTTTGACAAAATTTGATTCTTCTTCTTCTTCTGACACATGTCCTGACTCATAGTAATCTCCTTTGCATGAAGCCTTGAATGCAGCTTCTCTCCTATTTGATTGTCCTCCTTTCCTCATTTCATAAGTAGTCAAAAGTTCGTGCAGCTGTGACATGGTAAGGTTTCGTAGATTCTCTTTTTCTTCTATTGTAGAAACTTTAGATTCAAACCTAGGGGACAAAGATCTTAGAAGCTTTTCAACCACAACAACCTCTTTTATTTCTTCACCCAAATTTTTCATACAATTAACAATCTCATCTACATGAAGGAAATAGTTAGCCACACTTTCATTGTTGTGCATTCTGAGATTTTCATACTGAATTCTGAGGGTTTGAAGTTTTTCTCGTTTTACCTAATCATCTCCTTCATAGCTCAGAACAATCTTGTCCCATATTTCTTTTGCGGATTTATACTGTATAACCTTCACGAATTCTGATTGAGATAGACATCCTAATAGAGTATTGACAGCCTTTGCATTTGTTTCATATTTCTTCTTCTCAGCCGGATCTGTAGGAGTTGCTGATGGAAAAGTGTACCCTGTGTCTATGATGTCCCAGACTTCTGTACCAAGAGATTGAAGATAGGCACTAACTCTTACCTTCCAATATACAAAATTTGTCCCATGAAAAATTGGTGGCCTGATAGATGCTTCTCTCTCATAGTTTCTCATGATGATGGATCTTCCTGCAAGCGATCAAGCTTCTTTAGAGGGACCTGCTCTGATTCCAATCGTTGGAAATAATACTGAGAGGGGGGGTGAATCAGTATTATCAAATTATTTTCAATATATCTTCCAGATTTATACTTTAATTTATTCTTCAGATATTGATCATTAATCTGTATGTCAGTACCATATAATAATGAGCAAGAATAAGAAAAATAGATAGTCACACCAAAGAACACCAGATATAAGGTGGAAACCCAATGTGGGTGAAAACCACCTGCTGCAATATGTCTCTATCTTCTTTCAATTAGAAACTTCTTTTACAATTATTTTGTACTGGTGCAGTCCTTTACCAGTACGCAGGCTGCAACCTATTGAGAGTTACAACCCTCTCTCGTTTTCCAGTCACTCCTTGAAGGGAGCTACAACCCCCCTACTTCTTTTCTTCCAAGGACCACTTTTCATAAATTTTCAAACTGGATCCATGAACATCAAATAATCATCAAGTACATACGAATCAACCAATCTCCATTTACAATCACCCAATAACTTCTCAGAATGCAGTAACCAGAAAAGCAATACCAGTAATCTAAACCCAGAACTCTGCAGCAATAGATAAAAGGCAGCCAACAAATATTTTAAGAAAAGTCTGCAACTTCACCAATAGAAACCTGCGAATATTCGCAGTTTTTCTGTGTCTGGACTGCGCAGCTCCGCACCTGCACTGTCTAGCCAACAGTGTGCCTCCGCACCTACGCCTTCTGCTACTCTACGTACCTCCGCACCTGTGCCTTCTGCTGTGTTGCGGACCCCCGTACCTACGCCTTCTGCTGCACTGCGGACCCCTGCACCTACGCCTTTTGCTACTCTGAGGACCCCCGCACCTGCGCTGTGGATTGCTTGCAGACCTCCAACTAGAGCCAAATTATCAGTCTTCCAATGTGCCATAGACAGTCAGATCCATAGCTCTGATCATGCGCCAGAGAGATCATGACCTATCAAATAGATTCGCCTTACAATTTATAGATTTCGCCTTGATTTAGATCTAGCTTTTCAAACTGATCACACAAAATTTCAGATCTTAAGATATTCAAATTTCACAAGTGTCTAGCCAAATGATCTTCTTTCCTTTTTATAGGAAAGCCCTTACTCAAACCATGGAACAAAACCATCGAAAACCAATGCAAGGGATCCAAAAACCGGGCTTCAATAATTTAGATCCTATACCACGGACCAAAACCATAGGATCATGAACGTCAGGCTAACTACCATGGGCCAAACATAAGAATTCCCATGTGTGCGCGCTTCTCTACATTGAAGTGAGTGAACTGGGGGTCCGCACCTTTTGTTCGGATAACCTGCGGACATGACCACACTTTGTGAATGGCGTGCCTGCGGGCCCACACCTTTTGAATGGTGTACCTGCGAACCCCTTATTTTCTATCATTTTGAGAGCCTGAACAGAGATTTTCCACTTGAGTGAGTTTCCATCAAATACAACACCTGTGACATAGCACCAAACTTGAATCTTAATGCCAACATAGGGTTGTAGTAAGATCAAGAAGTCATGAAATGCTCAGAATATTATAATTTCATTAATAAAAAGGAAATTAAAACATATACTGCTATAAACCAAATGTTAATCGAATTCTTTGTGATCATAACTACTGGTGGTCACAACCCCATAACTCTACTTATGCAAATCATTAACACTAAGAACTCCTAGAATTATAGTAGTTGTCTTCCTACAATTACATAGTGGTTTCTAAGGCAAAACATAATATAAAGATAGCATTGTGTGGATTGAAAGGTTGATCCACCGTTATAGCTAATATCTCAATATAGCATTGCCAACTTTATTTCCACCATTTGTTGAACCATGATCTTGATCATTCTCCCTCCAAACCTACAAGAATAATTGAATTATCAAGACACTTAGGATATAATTTTCTATGACTATGCCTCATTGATTAATGACTCATAACAACATGACAAGAGGTATACTTGTGTGGTTTAGAATGTAAATTGACCAAGAATGGTGTAAAATGAATACATGAAATAGCATAAAAGGGTGGGTAAAAACATTCAAGTTTAGCCACCAACATCTCCCCCCCTTCCAATTAGCCTTTCTACGTGTACTCATGCAGCTCGCACCTGCACAAATCTAGGTCGGAGTTGTGATGATCAGCATGAAGTTGTGCGAGGTCATATTTTGCAGCCATTTCTATCCTTGAAGGATTATATCCATATTTCTGGAGGATTTACTTCCACTAATCCTCACCTACCACGTAAGCTAGAGTATACTAGTTGGATGGAATCCAGATAATGGGGGACTAGAACATCAAATTAATAAACTGGAACCCACAACGCTACATGCATGCAATATACCAAGGTACTCTATTTAAAGCCCAAGCAAAATTGGGGGCCCCAAAAGTTTCACTTATCCTAGCGGTTGATGATGATAACGTCCACCGTTTCTAGCAATTGTCCTGGTCCTCCTTATTATTGTGTTTTCTTCTTGAATAAGTACAAAAATAAATGACGTAAGGCTATGGATGACAAACAAACCTAACAATCAAAATCACTTCTAAACATTGTAGATTTGCATCAAATGATAGATACAAAATCGGCCAAATCCCTGATCTATGCCACAATCATTGTTAAACAACAAAATGGAGTAGTAAAATAAGCGAAAGTAACTCCAATAATCCAATATAAACTAGATATATAAAGAATATATTTTATTAAACAACACCTATTAAGGGAACAAATAATGTTATCAGTCCCCCTCTATGCGATGAGTTCTTGGCTTTCCTCAAATGTCTTCAGTTTTTATAGAGTCTCTTTCCTCTATAATGTGTAGCCGAGAAAATAAAATGTTTGAGCTCAATGAGAACTCAAATGGAAAATAAAAATGGTGTGTGACAGTGATAATAATCAGAGTTGCAACATTAAGTGCAACAATGAAAATAATCGAAAGTGAATAATGAATGGAAAGTCCTTTGATTTATAACAATATATTAGGTTATCCTCAAATAATGAGCAATAATAGAATATTATTAACCCCATTCTAGAAATAACAATTTGTAATATTTTATTACATTTGGTTAGAGGGAAAATGTATTTAGACTTTTATTTAGAAATAATAAATAAATAAATTATTTATTTATCATCTCAAGAAATATGGTTAAGGAACAATAAACATATAATGATTTATGTAGTTATTCCTAAGGGATTTGGTCAAACTTGAAAAGGACTAATAACTAACTAGTGATTAATTAATTATTCCTATATAAAAATAAGGTAATTAATGATTTATCTATTTATTTCTAATAATTGGGTCAAATATGACAAGGAATATTAATTAAACAATGGTTTAATTAATTATTCCTAGAAGATAATTAAATAAATAGTGATTTATTTAATGATTCTTCATGGGTTCAGATATAAATGACTTAACAAATGTGGCTTATTAAGTAATTTCTCGTAGCGAAATCAATTTTACTATGGCAAAATTCGCCCTACATGGTGTACTTTGACCCATCTAGTAAATTATGGCTAGATAATCAATTTTTTTGGATAACACTCCTCTTGACAAGTAAAAGATTGTTTTGTGCATATGTCAATGCACCATTTCTGGGTTGCCAACACCCTTCCTTTCCATCCATTGATCTCCAAGAAGGTTTGGTGTTTGTTATACAAACTCACAAACTAACAATTCTCCATCCGAAGGACCAATGGCCTATTTTTTTGATTCTCTTCGAACGTGTTGAAGGTATTCTTCCACTTGACCTGATTAACTATGTAGGAGGTAAATTCTCTCAATTAAATATCTCCCACAAATGGAACTGGGTTTAATGATTGATCACAATCTAGAAAGTAATCATGCATATAGAGTTTAAAAATTAGGTGCTAATTCAGAATATTGTGGGTCCTTAAGATACGCAAAAACTATATTGGGTCATCTATTACATGACTGATTTCCCGAGAGATGCTTTCTAAATTGAAAAATAAATATTGTTAATGGAGGAACAGAGCACAGTTACGGACAGGGGGTCAGAAAGCCATTACCTATTGGGTGAGAGTGAACATTTTTTCTTATTAGCCTTCAATAGTTGTACCCACCCTTACAGCTCATCAATTTTGTTATGTTAATACTCCTGCTTTCATTTCTCTTTCTCTATCTTCTCCATGTAGTCAATAATTATTTCCATGGAGTTCTCATGAACTCCCCTCACTCCTTCCCAGTGGGCTTTTAAAGGAATGGTCCCCTGTTGAAGGCGAGATGCAGCAAGTTTCCACTTCTAAATCTCCGCAGTCATGAAACATTGTCATGCCTCGATCACATGAAAAAATGACTCAGTATTTGTAGCCTCAAATGTTGTCAGCCTATATTCAGTCTGCATTGCTGCTGAAATGCTTCCAACCCTAGGTTTCACAAGATTATTCTTATGGCTTCTCACCTTCCCTTGTAAGTGTAGTACTTGCCTCCTTAGCTTAATGATTTCCATTTGTAACTATGTGTTTTCCTTAAATTGTGACTGGTACCTTTGTTTAATAGGAGGCTTTATTTTTGTACATTTCTCAATAAATACTTATTTAACAACAACATCCTCCATCGGTATCGCAACTGTTGTGGGGTTTGGTATATTGACATCGACAAATTTTTCAATCGGCTCTTGCTTTACCCTAACCCACTCTGTTTGTTCCTGAACTTGACGAATAGTCCCAACGTATTCTCCTTGAAGTATCATAATCCATATATCTTCCCTTGGTGGTTCTAGAGTCACTGTAGGCCCTTGTGAGGTAGTAGCTTTGATGCTTTTTTCTTGCGACTTCTCAGCTTCCCGACCATTTTCTCCTTCAAGTATCGAGTCCTCCACACCTTCCTTTGGTGGCTTTGTAACCATTGTAGGTCTTTGTGGAAGATTTTAAACAACAACATTCTCCTTTAATGGCCTTGTGGAGACAATATCGGCCATAATGTCTTCAATTTGTTCTTCAGTTGGCACTTGTTCTTGCTTTGCAGTGCCAATCACCAATCCCTCAATTTGTGCAATTTGTTCATGACTCGACATTGGTTCTTGTGTAATAGAATCGATGATGGTTTCTTTAACTACCTTGACAAAGTTTAAGATCGAGGGAGAGGCATTTTCCTTCACCAGGCACCTAGGGGAAAGAAAATTCCTTGCCCCTCTTGGTAAGGATGCAAGAAGTAGAGAAAGAGAAATGTTTTCTTCAGTATTCATTCTCTTAGTGCTTGCTCCATCAAACCCTCCTTCTGATTCAGGTGGATATTGGTGGCCAACTACCAAGTCCACCTAGACCTCGACCATTGTTCCTCTCAGCATTTTCAATTTCCTTAATTGTAGCACAACTTACTATTTTTAGCAAGTTTTCAGGTCTTGAACTTCCAAAGCCGTTCTGAGGCCCTAAACAAATTTTTTTGGGAAATCTGGGGGCAGCATGGGTCCATGGACTGATGTTTCCCTTCCCAAAGTGGTAGTGCTCGAATAAATATTTCTAACGAGCTATTGTACGCGTCAAACGGAGATCATATTCCAAATTTATGACACCGGGAAGTTGATGTACCAATTTACCCAAACAGTGCCCACAATTTGGTGTTTCATGTTCTAGGGTTAGGTTTTGGAATGGTAATGGTTTTCCATTATTTCTCAACAATAAATAGGCCTTCGAGCCTCATTGTAACATAGTTGAGAGGCATATAGCCACCACATCTCTTCTCAGAGATAAGCTACCATTGCCCAGCTGGTTTATTTCCATTACTGTTTGTAAGCATATTTCAGTACTTTAGATTAATGAAATGATGTGTTATTTCCGCTGCATATCTGTGTTTATGATTATCTCTATAGTTTATTGCATTCTTGTTTAAGTCCTGATCAGTGGTATCAGAGCCGTCTATTATTTTCTCTATTTTTCTTTGCATGTCCCCAACTAGGTCAGGATATAAGGAGTTAGGGCTTGAACTGGTCAAACCCTTTCAAGACCATCCTCGTAAATCCCAATGGCCTCCCATGGCACATGAGAAGAAAGATGACGGGACAGGAGATCCTATCAAAATCTTTCTCGAAGAAGCCCTCAAGCGGCAATGGAACACAATGATGGACAACTTTTCCTAGATCCTTCAGCGGCTACCCAGAAGCGACACATCAGCTTCCAGCAGCTACTCTGAAAACGCCACGCCCTTTAAGGTACAAGTTAATTTTGAAATCCCCATATTCGAGGGTCGGATAGATGCAGATGCCATAGATAAATGGTTGAATCTGCTAAAGGGTTATTTTTCTGTTCATGAGTTTTTGAGTCGGGAAAAGATTTTTTTCGCTCTTCTCAAAGCGGCCCCCCATGTCAAGGACTGGTGGGAAACCTACTACAAGTAGAAGGATGAAAATATCGGCTCACTATTTTCAGCCGCACCCACTTGGAATTCATTCCGGGATGCCATCAAGGAGCAGTACTACCCTATCGGAAGGTATGAGGATGAATACATAAAGTGGACCATGCTACGGCAAGGAGGGGACCAAGACGTGCCAGAGTTCACCAATATTTTCCATACCCTTCGCACAAAGTTTGGTATCAAGGATTTGGAGTAGCATTTGATAATCAAATACCAAGACTGCCTGCACAAGTACATCTAGGAAGAAATAGAATTCCTAAACATCTCCTCGCTCGGCACATCATACTGATATGCCGTCAAGGTCAAGCAGAAGTTTAAACAAAACAAGCAAGACTTTGGATCTGTGAATCCGAAGTAAGGGAAAGGTTCCCCTAAACCACATAACAAAGGACAAAGCCAAGGCGAGGCAACCCAAGACAACCCACCAAAGCTGCAAGCAAAGAATAGTGCTGCGAAGCCGAAAAAGGACACAGGAAAATGGTGTCAATTCCATAAGAGCTCCACTCACAACACAAATGAGTGTTGGGCCAAGCAGTCACTAGTGGCTGAGCTAAAGGTTTTAGAATCAGATGCATGTTCCGACTCTGAGTCATAACCCAACAAGGGAAATGACAAAGGGAAGGAGATCATTGATGCAGATCCCAACGCCACTGTTGCTACCGCCAAGATTCAGAAAAATGAACTCGAAGATCCAAAGGAGGAGGAGCATCTCTTCCACTCCCAAATGTGGGTAAAGGGCTCCCCGCTATAGTTCATTGTCGATAGCGAGAGCCAAGAAAACCTCATTTCGGTAGAGGTCATGAAGCGGTTGGGCTTACCGACCATAGCATATGCACAACCGTACACCATCAGGTGGATTCACCAAGGATAGGATCTTCACATGAGCCAGTAGTGTCGCCTTCCATATAACATCAAGCCCTTCATGGATGAGGTATTGTGTGACATTGCTCCCCTTGAATGAAGGCCCCGTGCTGTTATTATTACATTGGGAAATAAGTTGTACAGGATACCAGAGGTAGCACTGCCTACCGCCATCTCTTTGATTACTACAAAACAATGCAGTAAGCTCATTTCCAAAACTGGGAAATTTGTTTTCCTGATGATACGCCCTCAAGGAAAGAAGAATATGGTGGCCATGGCCTCCACACAGGGCCCCTCCGCATGACAACTACAGATGGACAAGGTCGTGGAGGAGTATGGGGACATCTTCACCTCCCCTGCAGGGGTTCCATTACACTGTCAGGTCAAGCACTCCATTGATCTAACCCCTGGTGCGCTGCTACCCAATGCACCAATTTATTAGCGCCTCGTTCTAGAGAATGATGAAATCAAGAACTGCTGCAGAAATGTCACATCCTTCTGAGTTCATCACCTTGTGGGAGCCCAATCATGTTGGTACAGAAGAAGGATGGGACTTGGAGATTCTGTACTAACTATTAGGTGTTGAACAAGATCATTTTCCGTAATAGATACCCGATCTTGTAGATTGATGACCTCCTGGACCAACTAAGGGGGGTAAAATATTTCAGCAATATCGATTTGAAGTCAGGATATCACCAGGTACCAATCGAACCCTCTAATATGTGGAGGATTGCCTTCAAAGCCAAGGAGGGCCTTTTCGAATGGTTGGTTATGCCTTTCAGATTGATGACTGCTCCTGCAACCTTCATGAGGCTAATGGATGACATCTTGCAGCCATTCACCAACTCATTTGTAGTGGTATACTTGCATGACATTCTGATCTTCAGCCAGAGTTAGGAAGAGAACCTCCACCACATCCGATAGGTTCTCCAAACACTGCGGCAACACAAGCTATGTGCTAATTTGGAGAAATGCACTTTTGCCATGACCCAAGTTCAGTATTTGGGATACGTTATTGATGAATAGGGGGTGCATGTGGATCCAGCCAAGATCCAAGTCATTTCGAATTGGCCATCTCCAACCACTTTGACAGAGCTCTGGAGCTTTCTAGGTCTTGCCAACTTCTACCGCAGGTTTGTGTTGGGGTTTTCTCATATCACTTGGTCCTTGAGTCAAGTCACCAAGGGATGTGCGAAAGCAAAATTCTTCTGGTCTGAATCTCAATAGAATGCATTCATGGAGATGTAATATCACCTCTGCACGGCACCAGTGCTCGCATTACTAGATTTACAACAACCATTCGTGGTCGAGACAGATGCCTTTGACTATGCTATTGGGGCAGTCCTTACTCAACACGAGCATGCAGTGGCATATCATAGTGAAACACTTTCAGACACAGTTTGGAAGTATCCCACTTATGATAAAGAGATGTATTCCATTGTGCAGGCTTGCCAACAATGGAAGCATTACATTTTTTGGAAGGAAACGGTCATCCACACAGACCACCGACCCCTATAGTTCATACAGACCCAAGGGACATTGCAGAATGATCGCCATCAGAAGTGGGCTGCATACCTTCAACAGTTCCATTTGAATATCAAGTACAAGAAGGATAGCACCAATAATGTTGTAGATTGCCTCAGTCAACCATCGATCATGGCGTTAACCACCATGCTCAGCTCTTGTGGGCACAAGAGTTCTGATTGGCTACCTCTCTACAAAAGCGATCCAGAATTTGGTCACACATACTAGATACTCTTGGAGGGTCAGCATGTTCCATATTTTCACCTCCAGGATGCCCTATTATGCCACTTGGGTCAACTTTGTGTTCCTTCAAGCGATCGTACCAAGATGATTTGGGAAGCACACTACAGTCGAGCTTCTAGGCATTTCGGGGTCGGGAAAATGGTGGCAGTACTGCAAAAGTATTTCTATTGGCCGAATCTTCGATAGGATGTCGAGAAGTACATCAAATCATGTACTGCCTGTGCCATTGCCAAACTGACCATCAAGAAGCAAGGCCTTTATACCCCGCTGCCTACCTCTAGTTGACCTTGGTAATCCATCTCCATGGATTACATGTCAAGCCTTCCTTCCACTAAGCATGGAAATGACTATGTTTTTGTGGTCGTTGATAGGTTCTCGAAGACGGCCATTATGGCGGCCTGTAAGAAGAATATCACAACATAAGCCACCACTAAACTCTTCTTTGGACGAGTGTGGGTGCACTTTGGGATCCCACAGTCTATCATCCCAGATCGGGATAGTCAATTCCTTAGTACATTTTGGTCCAGTCTCTGGTCAACGCTGGACACCAAACTCACTAAGTCCATAGCCTTCCATCCTCATACTGATGGCCTAACAGAGGTTGTAAATAGGATGATTATACACATCCTACTCATGTACAACTCAAAGAATCCATGCACATGGGATGAGAGCCTCCCCTATGTGCAACACAACTACAACCGAGCTCTTCACAACTCGATTGGCCACAGCCCTTTTTAGGTGGGCTTGGGATTCCAGTCACTATGCCCCATTGATGTGGCCATGCCACTTGCAGCTACTCACACAGATTTGGCTCATGTCCAATCTGAAACAGACAAGGCAAGCAGTTGCGTTGAGCACATCCAACATATTCGCCAGCAGGTCCATGACATTCTGGAGAAATCAAATGCCAAGTACAAGTAGCAACATGATCAACATTGGGTGCCACACAAGTTTCAGGTGGGCGACAAAGTCTAGTTGCATTTTCAAAAGGAACACCTTATTGGAGCCTATCAGAAACTGAGACCACTCTGATATGGTCCTTACACCATTACTAAGGCTATGGGAGACAATGCATTTAAGCTCAGCATTCCCCCATTCCTTGGCTTGCACCCAATGTTCAATGTGGACCGCCTTCGGCCATACTTTCCACCATTGCTAGACACATCCTACATTATAGAACAGCTCACACCCACAGAATTAAATCTAGATTGCATGGAACAAGTTACAACTGATCAAATCATAGACACACAGATCAAGAACACTTGCCAACAGAATATCCAACTATATCGTGTTGTCAAAGCAGGCCAACTCCTTCACCAGGGCAAGTGGCTCACCAGGGACCAAGTTCAGCAAAAGTTTCCTCATCTCATGGAGGAACTCAACGCAATGGGGGAAATTGCTTCTTAAGGGTGGAGGAATGATCCAGGAGGATATTGGTGGCCACCTGCCAAGTCCACCAGGACCCCCATCATTGTTTCTCTCAGCATTTTTAGTTTCCTTAATTGTAGCACAACTTACTATTTTTAGAAGTTTTTTGGGTCCTGAACTTCCAGAGCCGTTTCGAGGCCCTAAATGACATTCCTTTGAAAATCTAGTGGAAACATGGGTCCATGGAATGATTATTCCCATCCCAAAGTGGTAGTGCTCAGATAGGTCTTTCTAATGAGCTATTTTATGTGTCAAATGGAGATCGTATGCCAAAGTTACAACCCCGGGAAGTTGATGTACCAATTTACCCAAACGGGGCCCACAGTTTGGCGTTTCATCTTCTAGGGTTAGGGATTGGAATGTTAAGGGATTTCCATTGTTTCTCAAGAATAAATAGGCCTTCAAGTCTCATTGTAACATATTTGAGACGCATGTAGCCACCACATCTGTTCTCAGAGATACGCTACCATCGCCCCAACTGGTTTAATTCCATTACTGTTTGTAAGAATATTTCAATATTTTACATTAATGAAATGAGGTATTATTTCCACTACATATTTGTTGCGTTCCTGTTTAATTCCAGATCACCTTCCCTTGTGTTTACTAGATGGTTTGTGCTCCCTTTTTCCTTTTCTTCCTATTTCTTCTAGTTTGTCCTCCTACTCAATAGTTGACACTAGTTCTTGTGGATGAATGTCGATTGCAACCCCTATTTCTTTCAAGGGTACCTTAATCGATTGAGTAGGTGATGTTGGTTATTATGTATTATATCCACTCCGAAACTCATCCAAAGGTTCCTCATTTATTGAACAGGTGATGCTAGTTCTTATGTGTCAGTACCACTAGCAATTTCATCCAAGGGCGATGATTCTCTCCACAAACTGGTAGTCGTCACTGGCTACTGTGGAACAACATTGAATGCATTCTTTTATATATCTATTTATTCTACTACCCTCGAGTCAACCCTTGACATTGATTCTTGTGGATCAATGTCGTATGTGGCCTCTCCTATCTCCATTACTTCTACTCCCATTGGGCAAGCAGGTGACACTGGTTCTCGTGAAGTAGCGCCATCTGCAACCTCTTATTCTTCTTCCATAAATTATTCCTCATCATCCCTTATAGGCATCATAGGTACAAGTTCTTCCTCTACTAGCTCGATGAATTATGGTTAGGCAACAAAAGTTCGAGACATAGCATGCACCACTAATAGTCTTACCAGCCCATGATTTATAAGGACCGCTAATTCTTATCGAGACCAAAAAGTAGACTACACGAGTAGTTGAAGATTGTTCTATAGAAAATATTCCATATCTAGAGAATGAATCTGTGATGCTGAAATTGAAGGCATGCAAGAAGCTTGAAATGATACTTAGACAAGGTAGAAAATTTTCCTTCACAAGTAATGTACCTGATGATAAAGTATGAAACCTATACCCATGATTGCAGGAAATACTTTCGATCATACCCCTACCCTTTTGGACTGTTGTTTCTCGAACCTATTAGAACTATTTCTGGAACTCTAGCAAAGGAGATTTACTTGAAAACCATGTTTTCTCTCATTGTGGTAATCCACGGATAATTGAAATTAATTCCTCTGTGACGGATATATCCAACCCACTAACTCTAGAATTATTTCCATCCAAATTGAGTGTGGACTGTGATAGCTTCGTCAAATCCATTTATCATCTCAAAATACAAATGTCATCATGCATCTATGTTTCGTGCCTAACTGCTTTCCCAGCCATTCTATAGTTTCTGAGTAGCAGCAATGGAGTAATAGAAAGACAGTTGAGGAGGAGTGTTCGAGGGTAAATTTGCAGTGACAGGTTGTGGTGGCGATGGGGTGCAATGAGAGTGAAACTCAGGAAGAGAACGGTAAAATGTTGAAAAATCCATTGATGATTATGGTAATAATGAGGGATAATTATGGTAGTTGTTTCACAACATTAGCAAGGACCGTCCATTAACACAATCATACTTATTTCAAGTCCCAATATATATAGTTAATTGTGTGAGGTATGTGATGAGCCCCAAATTTGGTAACATTTTGGGCTCATTTGGCCTAACTACCCTTGCTCAACCCTTCATTTTTCATAACTTATGCATCATTTTTTAGTATATTTATGTCATTTGTATGAATGAGGGCAGTCACTATTCCTAGGTGGCTAACACATGCTTATTTCAGGTTTTTTGACATTTAATGGAGCAAAACCACGCAGATGAGGGCTAGGAGATAGCCAAGATGGGATTGAGATTTTGTAGGAAGGTTGTCCATGGCATTGAATGAACTTCCTCGTGATCTTCACCCCCAACTCCGAGCTCCAACAGCCACCACCACCAAGCTAGAAGGCAGCCAAACGGATTTTGAGGAAGCAACAGATCACTCTTAGTTTGGTCAGCCAAACCCCACTAATTTAGGAGGCCAGCTTGGCCCTTGTAATGTATAAATGATGAGGCTGTAGCCTTTGAGGGGGACTTTTTGAAATCTTGTTTCATATTTTGAACTACGAGTTGATAGCTCTGTTTTGCTCTTTTGTAAGCCATTTTTGACATGTTATTTGACTTATGACTATTATATTTTAATGAAAAGTAGGCAGATTTGAGTTCAGTTCTGAGTTGTTAAAGGAGCCATAGCTCTCGGGGTTGGGCCCAACCTGAGAGCCTAAGGCCTCCTTCCTTTGTATTGTTACCTTTCTTTCAGCATTGTATTTCTTTTCCCTTACATGCATTTGGAAACACAGTTTGCTGAGTTGAATTTCTTGGTGTGCTTAAGTAGGTTATTTTTATTTTTATGAACAAAGTTGCTTCAGTAGTTTAGATTAGAGTAAGGAGATTTGAGTTAATAAGAGTTCCAAAAAGGGTTGACTGCACACTCACTTTCACCTATGTTTAGGGACTGGAATTGCAGACCATGCCACCCACCAAAAACATTGTTTTACATGTTCATGCAATCTTTGATGCGATATTTTCGTTTGTAGAAGTGTCCATGCGTTTAGATCTTGTGGAATGATTCTTTGCTTCAGCACCATGCATGATTTTCCTCAGAAATAACGTTGCTGTTCTTTGGTTTTATTAAAACAATTAGAATAGGTTGATGAAATTTCGGTTATGTGCAAGACGTGGATGATTTGTTTCATTTACACTGTGTAGTACTACTCCCTCAATCCCTTATCCTTCTAAGTCGTGCCTAGGCCATCTACTCATCTCCCAGTTAGACCACTTGCCTCCTAACTCTTCTATCACCCACGTTATTCTACCTTTTCGGCCTTCCATTCCCTCTACCCTCCTCTAGACCAACCAGCTTTGCACACCCCCTCTTCATCTCATCTCTCTGTCCATAAGCCATTATAAACCCCCCTCCTACCTCCCTATCCATCCATGCAGCCTCTTCCACTCATCCATCACCCAAAAATCCGATTGTAGAACATCCTGTAGGAATTACTGAACTTCCTGTAGAAATTCTGAACATCCTGTAGAACCCCTGCAGACTTCCTGTAGAAGCTCATAAACACGGTTGCTTGGCATCCAGACTTTGTGAAACTCTCTGAAAGGATGTTAGGGACTCCTTAGACCCTCTCTGAGCCTTCCTGACCTCTTCCAAGCATTCCTCCCCTTGATCTATCCCTGCACAGTCAAGACCCAGTTAGAAGCACATGCATAATAATTCCAACAACTTGAGCAAAAATACAAAAATATGTTCTCTTCAGATGAAAGTAGTCTAAACACATGCATCTCACCTTAATAGAAGTAATGGCATCACTTTCAGTAGTTTGCATTCCCACCGTTGCATCAGAAGGACTAGCTGGTAGAATTAGGGTTTGTTAAGGTTTTCATTTCTTGTTGGCTTTCAGTTCATTTTTGCAAAGTAGGTTAATTTCCTTTGAGTTAGCTTTCATTCATCAATTAAAGATCTTCTTCTGAGAGCTCATAGAAGTTGGCTTGAGCCCTAGCGGACTTATGCCAGCTGACCAAGTGACAGCTGCGACAAGAGCTAGTACTTGTGCATACAGCACCATCGCTTCCAAGTTTGTTACGAACTACCGGGTTGATAAAATTAGAGAAGGAAGCTCCAGGAGTTGTAGCATTATTTCTACAATACTGGAGCCCACCATCTTTTTGGCGCCGTTGCCGAGGAAGCGTCAGAGTATTAATAATTGTTGCTTTTCTTCTACTTTTCCTACTCTCGCCTTCTGCTAAGTAGTTTATTTCATTTCCATTCTGCAAAAGTAGCATAGACATTTCCTGCTTTTATAGATTAACATTTTAATTCCGCAATTTCATTTTTGCAAGCGTAGATTAGCATTTCAATTCTGCAAGCGTAGACTAGCATTTCAATTCCTGCAATTTCATTTGAGCAAAGTAGACTAGTTCTTTCCTGCTTTCATTTCAATTCTGCATTTTCACTTCAGCAAGATAGTTAGTTGTAGATCAAATCTATTTCAGTTTTTGCAGGTACCAGAGAAAAAAAAAAAACAAAAAAACAAAAGCAATCAAAAGTCTGTCCATTTCATGCCTCGTAGGAATCGAGATAAAATAATCAAATTCTTACCCAACACCCCCACCACATCACTAAGTCACCCTTCTCTCTTCTGTGGCGACAGTGATCCAGAAGAACCTATAGGTGAACCTCCTG
The DNA here is from genome assembly GCA_031772625.1 of Pinus tabuliformis. Lineage (NCBI taxonomy): Eukaryota > Viridiplantae > Streptophyta > Pinopsida > Pinales > Pinaceae > Pinus > Pinus tabuliformis. The sequence goes on along the minus strand of CM062804.1, from coordinate 1,147,713,126 downwards.
AGATATACGAAGATACTATAGCAGAAGAAGAGTTAGAGACCATTCCATCTGAAGCTATGGCTGACAATAGGGGAGAAGATGAGAGAATAGAAGGTGCCTTCCCCATCCGAGAGACCAATGGAGACATGAAAATGAAGAACATTAGCCCCTCTGCTTTACCTCACTTCCATGGACTGACTACTGAAGATCCTGATACCTTCCTATTTGAGTTTGTTGTCCTTTGTCGAACCTATGACTATACTGAAGATGAGCAGAAGCTGAAACTCTTCCCCTCAACCCTTAAGGATGCAGCATTACGCTGGTTCATGGGCTTACCTGGGAACAGTATCACCACTTGGGCTCAGATGCAGCAAGTTTTCAATACCAAATACTGGGACTACTGTAGGTCCAAGGAAACCAAGGGAGAAATCTTTTGGATGACCATGGGAAATGATGAGTCCTTAGAGGATTACGAGGAAAGGTTCCAACTTAGCTATAAAAGGGCCAGGTGCACACTTGACCCTGAATCCATCAAGTTGGTCCTGCTCGGAGGAGTCCTTGAAGACCTCTTAGATACCCTTCACATGTTAGCTGGAGGAGATATTTACCAACTGCCTTATGAGGACATAAAGACTGTGTTTAGAAACCACTCTAGGGCAGCTCGGAAAAGAGGTAGAGGAAACCTCCTCTCAGCTAGTATTCCTTTCTCCAAACATGAGTTTGAAAATCAATTAGAGGATCTCAAGAGTGAGGTGAGACATACCATTGCCATGCAACTTGATACATTCTGAATCCAGCAGAGAAAGAAGAAGCTGAGAGGGCCTTGACTATCTTCTGCCCTAGGTGTACAAGGAAACACTGTTATAGACATTTTTGTGCCTTACAGCATGAAGCATGAAATGTCAATAATCTAAGGGATCCAAAGTCCCTAAACATGTTGTTCCTACCCCTAGAGGAACAAGGTCAGCAAACCACAACACTAAATATCAGTTCTCCACCTGAAAACACTCAAAAACAAGCTAATTCTGGATCATGTCAACTGCTCCACTGAGCATCTGCGCTGAATGTCAACTGCTCCACTGTGTACCTGCACTGAATGTCAACTGCAAAGAAGGCTACATGCGTTGGACGAGTTTGGCCAAGTGGCACAGTCATTCCTCAAGGTGTCAATGCCCAGGAAGCTTCCAAAATGACACTTGGATCAGAGAATTCGCCTAGTGATGAGTAAGAGGGTCTAGATCTCCAAGTGGAAGCAAGAACCTCCAAGTGGACTCAAGAACTGAAGAATAACTGAAGTGGGAGAGGACACTAGTCAGCTCCATGCCAAGCTCAAGCTGACTCATCCTTTCTCCAAAAATCCTATATATAGATCTCTCTCATGAGGTCTAGGGAGGCTGGAATCTTGTGAATGTAAGGAAGTGCTGTTGGTTTGAGTATAGAACTATTGGGTGATTTTCTTGAAGGAGGTGAAGAGGAGATTTCTTTCTGCTGGGAGGTGATGCTGGATTGGCCCTTTTGTGGTTGTATCACTTCCTGAACTTTACTTCTTCCATTAATAAAGCATTTGAGGTTCTTCTATATGCATGTGTCTCAATGGTGTATTGCTATGCTTGTGTATTTGATTTATTCTAATCCTTGAATCAATTATGAATGTATGCTTCTTGTAGTTTCCCTCTCTTGCCATTTTGCAGGATCTTGGTGTAGCTGGGCCAGTGAAAGAGCAAGGAGCTGGGAGCAAGCAGCAAAGAGAGAAGATTGGATCAATCATTAGCGGAAGACAACGGTTAGTGGATCTCTTTCTCCCCTCTCTTACATTTCATAAAGAAGTAATCTCGAATAGCTTTGCTTTGATTGTTGCTGAGGTACTATCACCCTTAGAGTGGGATAGGGTCATTCCGTATTGGATACTTTTCCCAACAACAAATTGGCGACTCCACTGGGGATCGTATCTTGTTGGTTGTTTGTGTTTTTTGCTATTCATTTCATAAACACGGGGAGTACCGAATCGAACTGCATTTGAATCTTTCAAATGCAAAGTAGAGGGCAGCTACTCTAGCTCAGTTTCTTGGCAAGTTTATGATTTGAAGAGCTGATCCACAAGGACTCTAAATAGCTCTTAGTGATAGCTTTTCATCCTCCTTTTCATCCCTTAGTGTGTACTTGACTGATAGCTTCTGATTTGGCCAAAAACTGTGAATTTTTGAGCAATCTGTGACCCAGAAACTGAGAAAAACGAAAGTTTATCTCTTCAGTGCAGGCACTGTGAAGGCAGTCTGCATTTCAGCGCAGTTCCCGAAGGGGCTACCTGCGCTGAAGGTCAAACTGCCAGTGTACTACCTGCGCTGAACCAGTTTTGCCTAGTGCTACTGGGGTTCCCTCCTGTTTATTGCCCTGTTTTCACCCTTGTTTTTGCAGCCTGTTGTCTGTCAATGTACCTATCTGAAACCAACTTTCCTTGCCACTATTCCGCCTCGGTTGTATAAAGAAACTGTGTTTGTTCTTTGTGTATTTCTTATATCATTTACAGTTTCCCATAACGAAAGTGAACTAGTCTTGTTGTGGCCTCTTAGATCTAGACCTGTGATAAGTGTCGTTTTGATCTTAAGAGTTAGTTTATTTGTTGTTCATAGCTGATTGAGCTTTTGCTTTCGTCATATGGTTTGAATTCGTATATTTCTAGTGTCGAAACAAGTAAATCTTAAGGTGTCTTTTGATTTTGGACAAGCTTGTTTGCTTTCGCTTGAAATTGAATTCAAAGTTATACAACAGATTTCTTTTTGTATTACACCAACATTAAGAAAGAGAAAAGAAATACCTGCATTGTGCATGTGCATTATGACAGTTTCTATGTTGATTTAGGAAAACGTGCATTGGTGTGTGCTCTATGATCTGTGTGAAAAGATGTTGTCTTTCTTTTCCCTCAGTAGTTAAGATTTTCAAAGTTGAAAGATTGAAAAGCTTGCTTATCATCTTAGACTGCATTTAGGAGTGTTACTATACATCTCGTGGTGATCCATAAAGGCAAACTGCTAAACAAGATCAACCTTAAAATAAATTGAATTTACATAACAACGCATTGAAACATAACGCAAACACATAGAGGTCTAAGCTAGAGACGTGTTCCGGCGTCGTTAAACGTGATATCTTAGCGTTGAGTGGTTGGGTGATTCCTCCACGGTGAAGCGATAAGTATCAATACGGACTTGTGCTCCCACGTACCGTCGCGTATATATTGGGAGACCCCTATAGGAACAAAGCCTTTATCCATAGGAAGCTGTGTCGGCCGCCCTACCGATCGCAATGCAGTGAACACAGCATTCACGAAGATCGACCACTCGTACCGTAAAACGTATTCTGTGGTTTTGCGAAAAGTTTGGCACACCCTCTGCCTAGAACTCCAGAGTAGTTTCTTTTGGCCTTTTTCAAACTCTATAACTGAAAAAGTCCATCCGAGCATTTGTCACTTCGGGCTCGTTAAAACATCGAAGGAGACTAGAGTCATCTTTAGCTTTTTCTCGACTCTTAAAAAGTGAAAAAGCAAGTTGTGTCTAAAGCGTCGTTATAAAATTTATTTTAAACGGAACATAATCACCTCCTATTCCTGCATTGATCTGTAGGTTGAGAACATGGAACGCCCTAACCAAGGAATTCCACATGATCGAAATCATAGTCCTTTCTCCTCTTGGGGAGAAGTTGGTGCGCCCCACATGGCCACATTGTCGCTTCCAGGACTGACAATTGGCCTGCCTATTTGGCTATTCTCAACCAATGTAGTTCAGAACACCATGGTTCCTGAACAGTCGAGTCAACAGCTAGATCAGTCTAGAGCTGCCCACCAGCCTTCTACTTCCTATAACTCTTCCTCCAATCCTTCATCTTCGCAAGGTAGAGCCGGCAAAAGCCAAGCTCCCATGGAGAAGAAGGAGAAGAAGAAGAGAGAGAAGAAGAAGAAGGAGCCTAAGGCGACTGGGGGCAAGCAAAAGACATCTGACAAAAATCCACACACAGCACAGACCGAGCCTAAATCGCCATGTGTCATATGTAGAGGAGACCACTTCCATAGAGATTGTCCCTGTATTCCCCGGATACTAAGGGACTGGTCCCCTCGGTTGCACAATTCGGGAGCATCAACCTCTGATATCCATGTTGAATGCTTACCGTCAACCAGCGAAAGTGAAGGTTCAAGACAAAGAGGGGGAGCAAGATTCCCCTGCAGACTGTGTGAAGGCGATCACGCCATCCACCGTTGTCCCTTCTTAGACGAAGCGAAGAGAGTTCTGGAAGATCGCCCGGTTTCACCGTTGAGACTTCCTCCTGGATACAAAAAACTCGTGCCAAGTCCTTCGTTGGTTGAAAATACAGCTGGCCCGCTCAAGTGGTCAGCTGAAGCGTCAGTCATTGAAAATGAACCTACTGAATCCAGACCGGACGAAAGTCCAAAGGTCGAAACGGCAGTTGACCCGGTTCTTCCTTCAGAGGTTTCATCCTCAAATGACACCGTCACTGAAGATTCATCTTCAAATGACATCCTCACTGAAGAGAATAAGGATGACACCATCCAGATTCTTTTCATCAGCACAGACTCTGATGAGCGTCAGGGCAATGCGCCCATTCCTTTATCGCAGGAAGGAACATCGTCAGGGTCATATCCGGCTGTGTATTCGGTCCCACCACCAAGCAACCTGGTTGTATCCTTTGATTGGAATCAACTAGGCAGACCCCGGTTGCCAGCCAGTATACCATTCAGAATCATAGTCCGAATTTATAGAATGGTAATGGCTGACACTATCATTAATGAAGGGGCATCTGTGAGTATCCTTTCCTCTATTGCTTGGAAAGCACTGGGTTCCCCGGAGCTTTTGCCTGAGATAAGAAATCTCTCGGGTTTTGATAAAGGAACCAGTCGACCATTAGGGATCCTCCCCAATGTACCTGTTACATTGAAAGGGAAGACCGTTCAAATGAACGTGATGGTCGTTCAAGGACCCTTGGATTATAACCTACTCCTTGGACGAGACTATATATATTGCATGGGAGCTATAGTCTCCTCACTCTTTAGAGTAATGTGTTTTCCACGCGAAGGAAGAATGGTCAAGCTCGTAGACCAACTTTCATTTCTGGGATCACGCATCGCAAATAGTCACATACCAACCCTGAATGGTCTATTCACTCAAGAAATGTCTCCACCCCCATTCCTCCTTCCCGATGAGTGCGAGTGATTCGGAAAGATGGGACTGGAACCCAGGGGGCATGCATCCTGGTCTGCTTCGGGCAAAGGAAACCTTGGGTATAAGGCAGAATTTCCGCGAAAGAATATGACTAGTCCGTACCCCGTCCGTGGATGGAAGAGGGGTTGTTCTAGAGTAGGATTCTTTTGTTAAGGTTACTTGTTTGACAAAGGTCATTCACCATTGTCTACTTCGGTAGACAGTGCCGAGGAGATGTTTTCGTTTGATGGTGTTAACAAAACAATCTTTGGGTAATCAGAAAGAGGCAAGCCTCACCCTTTAAAACAAATGTTTTGACGGATAAGTAGGGGCAGCCTTGAAATTTTACTTTATACCTGGGGGCATGCAACCTTTTGGAATGCAAGCAAGGGACGACTATTTATTTTTAAAATTTTTAGGTCCTCCCTTTAAACCTGTAGGTCTAACCCTTTAAACTCGTAGGATTAGCCGTTTCCGAACTTGCATAAAGAAAGGATAAGAAGGAGCATAGCTTCGTGAGATAAAGCTCCATAAAAAATAGCTATCTCACAGGAGACATTCTTATCTTATGACTGGTATATCGAGCAGTTTTACCACGGAATTTATGCTCGTTAAAAAATAGAAAAGCGAGATCCGAGCAGTTTTAGTACATAGTTCATGCTCGTTAAAAAATAAACATGAGATTGAGCAGTCAAGCTCATTAAAAAATGAACATACCCCGGTAAATAACCACTGTGATCGTAAATTATTAGCCATAAAAGCCTTGGTCGTGTTTTGCACCTGCCACCTCCATTCCATTTGGCCAATCGTTCACCTCCATATGATTGTTTACCCATTTTGAGGAACAGCTGCGAAGAGTGATTTCACCTAGCCATCCTTGTGACACTGCCGTGATTGGAAAATTCCAACCTGTACCTAGAATCTGCTGCTACCCCTGTTTATCACTCGTTCCTCAAAAGACGAGTCTTCTTTGAGCTCTTTTCACCTGACTCGTAAAATATGAAAAGTTTGCCGAGTTTTGGCCTTCCAGCTCGTTAAAGTGACCGGAAGAGCTATCCCTCCTTTATATTTTAATCTTTTTGGACCTGAGGGATTATTACACAAAAAGGTCGAGCGCTTGTTTTATTCGGCTCGTTAAAAGTTATCGAAAACTCATCCCTTCTGTATTGTTTTATACTTTTTCGGACTTAAGGGATTAGATGACGAAAAAGGAATTTTGGAGTTAACTTTCTGTACCTTTTCAGACTCTCTAAAAATGAAAAGGACCAAGTTTTCCTTGTCGTTAGACTCGTTAAAATGATTAAATAGCGACAAACTTGTCTTTAGACGAGAACGAGTTTCCCTATTGCTAGGCTCGTTAAAACATAGCGATGGGCTTGCCCGAAGGGCAGGTTATAGAACAAGCATATGTTATCCTCCTCAAGCTTGACAAAAATAAAGAGGTACTGGTCAAAAATGACTGGGGAAAAATTGGGAGAACCTCAAAGCTTTAATGGTAGCAAGTCGCTCTTGAACATGACACTTTTCCTCCGTATCACATCGGGTTGGGTTGTTTCATTCACCGGTCTCATCACCATGGTCTTCGCAAAACCATCCACATTTGGGGTAATGCTACCGATCCATCGCATCAGTGTCGTTATATGTTCAAGAGATGTTTAGAAAGAGTCAACCATGTCCCATCCACTGCCATACATTATCCTTCATCCACCCATGATCGCCACCCTGAATCATATTTCACAGACTGTTTTCTCCTCCACTGAAATCATTAGCTCCGTTCCGTGTCACTGATGTGGGATTCATTAAGGCCCTCCTTTGACGGATCGCTTCTTGTCGACTTCAGCTCATTATCCAAGAAGTTGATCTAGGAACAACCCCCTCAGTACTTTGAAGCTTGCATGCCTCAATGGCAAGTTTCTCACTTCCAGCGACATGTATACATCAATGACCTTCGACCAAAAGATTTTGCGTGGTGTTCGACGCCAAGTCCTTTATTCACACCACGTGAATTGTACTGCAGTACCTTGAGGGTCATTATCATTATCGGTTATTCCTCTCGCGCTTGTTAACGGTTTACATTATTGACCGGTAATCAAGCGATGTCTTTCCATGTTCGACTTCAGTGCAATTCTCACATGGATCGACTTGTACTTAGAGTGAAGCTCGAACAAGTTTGAAGACCCCGGATCTAGTTTCATCCATCCGGGCTGCGATATATATTCAGGAAATATAAAGACATTTGACATGTACATCATTGCAGCAGATGATCATCCTACTCAAAGGATGATAATTTCAGCAGAGAATTATCAGTCTACCATCAGACGATCGTCTGTTCTATGTACCAAAATGAATTTATAAAGCTGAGCATGGGAATGCCCGCCTCAGCTAGATCATGAAAGCAGAATGAAAAATAATGTATTGTATTGTATTTTATTACAGGTCACCTCTCAGCGATTGAATGAACTTCGGATCCTCCTGATAAAGCATTTCACCCGATAAACGACCTCATACTTTAGGGGGCAACTGTTATAGACATTTTTGTGCCTTACAGCATGAAGCATGAAATGTCAATAATCTAAGGGATCCAAAGTCCCTAAACATGTTGTTCCTACCCCTAGGGGAACAAGGTCAGCAAACCACAGCACTAAATATCAGTTCTCCACCTGAAAACACTCAAAAACAAGCTAATTCTGGATCATGTCAACTGCTCCACTGAGCATCTGCGCTGAATGTCAACTGCTCCACTGTGTTCCTGCGCTGAATGTCAACTGCAAATAAGGCTACCTGTGCTGGGCGAGTTTGGCCAAGTGGCACAGTCATTCCTCAAGGTTTCAATGCCCAGGAAGCTTCCAAAATGACACTTGGATCAGAGAATTCGCCTAGTGATGAGTAAGAGGGTCTAGATCTCCAAGTGGAAGCAAGAACCTCCAAGTGGACTCAAGAACTGAAAAATAACTGAAGTGGGAGAGGATACTAGTCAGCTCCATGCCAAGCTCAAGCTGACTCATCCTTTCTCCAAAAATCCTATATATAGATCTCTCTCATGAGGTCTAGGGAGGCTGGAATCTTGTGAATGTAAGGAAGTGCTGTTGGTTTGAGTATAGAACTATTGGGTGATTTGCTTGAAGGAGGTGAAGAGGAGATTTCTTTCTGCTGGGTGGTGATGCTGGATTGGGCCTTTTGTGGTTGTATCACTTCCTGAACTTTACTTCTTCCATTAATAAAGCATTTGAGGTTCTTCTATATGCATGTGTCTCAATGGTGTATTGCTATGCTTGTGTATTTGATTTATTCTAATCCTTGAATCAATTATGAATGTATGCTTCTTGTAGTTTCCCTCTCTTGCCATTTTGCAGGATCTTGGTGTAGCTGGGCCAGTGAAAGAGCAAGGAGCTGGGAGCAAGCAGCAAAGAGAGAAGATTGGATCAATCATTAGCGGAAGACAACGGTTAGTGGATCTCTTTCTCCCCTCTCTTACATTTCATAAAGAAGTAATCTCGAATAGCTTTGCTTTGATTGTTGCTGAGGTACTATCACCCTTAGAGTGGGATAGGGTCATTCCGTATTGGATACTTTTCCCAACAACAAACACCCTAAGAACGAATGCCCATTACATTCGGTTGAAGTATGTTTTGTTTGGGAGGAGGACCACCCCACAAACCAATGTCCAACCTTACCTAGGCTTAAAGCCATGTATCAAGGGACAGAAGCCCCCACTAAACCTCTCTATTTCCTCAACAAAGGAGGCCACAAGGACCTAGACCTTACCAGTAGGGGATGCAAGGGACACCCCAAGCTTATTACAGCCCCAACCAATCTACTCCTATGCCTTCCTGGGGTCACCCTACTCATCGTTCCTGGTCTATGCCTCCTCCATGGTCTTACCCACCTCAGTACCATACTCAACCAACTACTCATTCATATCACTCACACACCCAGCCACAGCCTCAGTGGAATGCACCTCAATCGGGGTGGAGGCCCCAGTACAATACTCCTCCCGCCATTTTGCCTCCACCACCAGTTCAACCACAACCATTACCTCCTGCTCCTCCAAGGCAACCTCAAATTCCTGCTCAACCGAACCCAAACCCCAACAACAGACAAGCCCAACAGGTATATACTGGGGAAACATCATGCCCTACCTATGCTGTGGAGATCCAGGAGATCAATCTGCGATCTGGGAAGACTCTTCCGGATCGCCAACCACCTCCCCCAGAGGACGAGGAAGATAAATAGGAAAGTGAACCAAAGGCTATCCCACCCTTTCCTGAGAGACTAACAGCCACCACACAACCCAACCCAGAGGAGGACGAGCTTCTGGGAGAACTCAAACAGTTGTGCGTGAAAATACCACTTCTCCAAGCCATCAAAGATGTACCGATATACAACAAACTGGTTAAGGAAAAGTGTTTCAGACACCCAGGCAGGCGAAAGAGAGATGCTTCAACCATCAATGTCATAGGACAACTGTCTGATCTTATGTTGGGACAAGTCATCTGCCCAAAGTATCTAGATCCTGGGAGTCCTGTAGTAGATGTCCACATCAATGGCACCATCATACCTCAAACCTTGATTGATCTGGGGGCTGCCATTAATGTGATGACCAGAGATACCATGCTCAAACTCAACCTTCAGGGTTCCTTGAGAAAGACGTCGACAGTCCTACAGCTAGTAGATCGCTCCACCGTGATTCCCGAAGGGATTGTAGAGGATTTCTTGGTCTCTGTTGACTCTTGGGAATACCCTGCAGATTTCTTGGTTCTGCAACCAAAGGCAAAGCTTACTGGATACCCTCTTATTTTGGGAAGCCCTTGGTTAGCCACTGCAGATGCTTACATAAGCTGCCGTGCAGGAAACATGACCATAAAAAATGGTCCTATGTCCAAGCAGCTAGTCCTATACCCTCCTGCCCAACCCTCATTAGAGCATGACTTACCACTTTGGTTGGAGGAAGGAGAAGAGGATGAGGTGTACTCAGAACCTTTGTGCACCCTAGACACCACTAGGGGAGATTCCCCAACCGAGGATGATTTGATTGAGACCTTGATCCAGAATCCACATCCCAGTGCACTGTCCTTAGAGGAATTGGTGGACGATGCCCAAGCCAGCACCTTAGTGGACCTTTGTGTGACCAACCCTGTCACTCCCAGAGTAAAAAATGTGGAGTTCGGCCCTGAGAGATTTTTAAAGATCAACTCGTCCCTATCTCCTTCCCAGGAAAAGGAGATGTGTAGTCTGCTGGCCAATCATCTAGATGCTTTTTCTTGGAGCTATAAGGAGATGAAAGGAGTCCATCCTTCGGTCTGTACCCATCACATCTAAATCAAAGAGGATTGTAAACTGGTTAGGCAACCCCAGAGGAGAATGAATCCAGCCCTTAAGGACATCGTCAAGGAAGAATTGCAAAAACTGTTGGATGTCGGATTCATTTAGCCCATCTCGGATAGCGAATGGGTGTCCCCTTTGGTGTTGGTTCCCAAGAAAAATGGTAAGTGGAGAATCTGTGTGGACTACTGAGAACTGAACAAAGCTACCAAGAAAGATCATTTTCCTCTACCTTTCATAGATCAAGTGTTGGATGGATTGGCAGGAAAGAAGTTTTTCTCTTTCCCGGATGGGTTTAGCGGGTACAACCAGATCCAAATCAGCCCGGAAGACCAAGATAAGACCACCTTCACTTGTCCTTGGGGTACCTTCGCCTACCGAGTTCTTCCCTTTGGACTATGCAATGCTCCTGCCACCTTCCAGAGAGCCGTCTTGAGCATCTTTTCTGAGCTGGTCCATGATGCGGTGGAAATCTATATGGATGACTTCACTCCTTATGGGTCCAACTTCCAGGAAGCATTGTCCAATCTGGGAAAAGTCCTAACCAAATGCATTGAGATGAACCTGTCCCTTAGTCCTGAAAAATGTGAATTCTTGATGACTGAAGGGACCGTGCTAGGCCATACCGTTTCTTGCCAAGGGTTACAGGTGGACCCTAACAAAATTGCTCTCATCAAAAAGGTTCCACCTCCTCAGAAGGTAAGGGATGTCCGAAGTTTCTTAGGATTAGTAGGGTATTACAGGAGATTCATTAAAGACTTCAGCAAGCTAGCCTCGCCATTGTTTGGCCTCTTTGCAAAAAATGTGGAGTTTAAATGGACTGACGATTGTCAGAGGGCTCTGAATGAAATAAAGGACAAGTTGGTGTCTGCCCCAATCTTGAGAGGTCCAAACTGGGCCCTACCTTTCCACATCCACACTGATTCCTCGAAAAAAGCCATAGGGGTAGCCTTAGGACAAGTTGAACAAAAAATTCCATATGCCATTTACTTTGTTAGCAAAAACTTATCCAAGGCAGAACTGAACTACACTGTCACTGAGAAAGAATTCTTGGCCGTGGTCCATGCACTGAACAAGTTCCGACATTATATCACTGGCTATCAAACATTTGTACATACTGATCATGCTGCAATTAGATATTTAATGAATAAACCAGATGTGAATGCTCGTATTATTAGATGGTTACTTTTGTTGCAGCAGTTTGATTTGACTATCGTTGACAAACCAGGTAAAGAAAATGTTGTTGCTGACTTTTTGTCTAGATTGGATTTATCTGCAGATGAGGATGGAATGGTGGATGAACAGATGCCCGATGAACATCTGTTTGCTATTTTAGTACTCTCTCCATGGTTTGCTGATATAGCAAACTACCTTGTTTCAGCACAGTTCCCTCCGCACCTATCCTCAAGAGAGGAGAGCAGAATCGTCAGAAAAAGTGCCTCATTCACTTGGATCGGGGGCAACCTGTTCAAGCTTGGCCCTGATCAGATCTTAAGGCATTGTGTAAGGGAGGAGGAAGTCTTTGATATCCTCCTCACCTGTCATGATGGGCCTTGTGGAGGACATTTTGCAGCAAAGAGGACTGCCTTCAAAATCTTGCAGGCAGGCTACTATTGGCCCACGCTTCATCAAGATGTCAGAAGGTATATCAGCCAGTGTGACCGATGCCAAAGGATGGGGAAACCGACTGAAAGGGATGAGATGCCTCTCCAACCTCAAGTGACTCTTGAGCCATTTGAGAAGTGGGGTATGGATTTTGTGGGTCCAATCAACCCTCCTTCGAGGCAAAGGTCTTACATCATTGTGTGCACAGACTACCTGACAAAGTGGGTAGAAACTAAGGCAATCAAAGCAGCGACAGAAGAAAAGGTGGGTGAGTTCTTAAGAGAAAACATCTTCTACAAATTTGGCTACCCAAGAGAGCTAGTCACCGATCAAGGAAGCCAGTTCACCTCCAATTTAATTGAAGACCTACTAGCTCATCACAAAATCAAGCATAGGACTTCCACCCCCTATCATCCTCAAGAAAATGGGCAGTTGGAAGTCACCAATAGAGCATTGGAAGGGATCTTGACTAAGGTGGTGAGGAGCAGCAGGAAAGATTGGGCAGATCACCTGGTTGAGGCCACATGGGCTTACAACAACACTTGGAAGACCACAACCGGATTCACACCTTATAAGCTTGTCTATGGGAAGAGAGCTTTGTTGTCAATTGAATTCGAATACAACACTTTGAGAATGGCAGCTCAACTGGACCTAGATCTCAGCCATGCCCAACAAGAAAGGTTACTGCAGCTGAATGGATTGGACGAGCACCGAATGCAGGCCCCTCTTCACTCAGAAGTGTTTCAACTTCAAAGGAAGGTGTGGCATGACCAACACCTCAATGACAAGCAATTTCTGCCGGGAGATTGGGCGTTGTTGTATGATTCTAGGCATAAAGATTTCAAGGGGAAGATGAGAACCAGATGGCTGGGACCATATGCAGTGGAAAAATGTCATGACAATGGATCTGTTCTTATTCGGACCATTGATGAGGAGGCCATCCACATGCTTGTCAATGGGCATCGACTGAAGATCTACAGGAAACCTCTCTCAAGAGAAGAATTCATCAAAACTGTGGAGAAATCAGTGCTGGTCATAGAGAATGGTTTTGCCTCTGCTTTGGGCACACCCTTAAGATCTTAAAAAAAAAAAAAAAAAGGAAAAAATAAAGATCCTTGGGTGAAAACCTTTCTGAGGCTCCCAAGGCAGATGGTAGGGGTGAAAACCTCATTGAGGCGCCCCTGCTGTCTTTCAAAAAAAAAAAAAAAAAAAAAAAGAGATTTGAAAAAGACCCTTGAGTGAAAACCTCTCTGAGGCGCTTAAGGCAGATAGCAAGGGTGAAAACCTCATTGAGGCACCCCTGCTGTCTTTCAAAAAAAAAAAGAGAAAAAAACAATAAACAAAAAAAAACAGGGACAACAAGTTCACAATGTGGCAATGCATGCAGGTTGCAGGTATTCTATGAAGGAAGAGAGGTCCCTCAACTCAAAGAAAAGGGTCCTTATTATGCTACCAAGTGACCTCACCAGCACCCCCTCTGAAAACACTCATCTTCTCCAAGGTATGGGCACGATTTGATCACAGTTTAGTCTTCTACAGGAAGCTACAGACTTTCTACAGGAAGTTCTGTATTTCTACAGGAAACTTCCTGTAGAAGTTTTGGATGGCCCATAACTAATTGTGTGAGGAGATCTAACGACCAAGGTTCGGCATGGAGGCATGCAAGCTACTATTCTCTCCATCACACACTGCTGTCACCTCCTTCTACCACCCCAGTTTCCATGCAATGAAAATACCTGCACAATCAAAACAGATCATTGAATTATCAAGAGGAAGCGATTCTCAAATGGAAAGACGCCGACATGCCATGCAATACTCATCATAGCTATCCAAGGGCCCTACGAGTGTGATCGTGATGCCACTGTCTTCATCGTTCAGCATGCACCCGAGGAGGAAAAAATGCTACAGGACATCCTATAGGAATCCCGTAGCAGTTCAGCCAACTGGAGTGTACACCATTAAATCGCCTGCAACATGCAATAATAGAGCAGGCGCATGCACCACCTGCAGCCAGGTAATAAGCATCATAACCATCAGCAGCCTGCGAAAAGGAAGGACCTCCGGGCCTGTGCAAATAGCAGCAGCAAGCAAATCTAATCATCATCGTCCTGAACCCTGGAAAATCATGTCGCGGCCGCACAGGTAAGTGCCTCACCCTCTGTTTCGTCGAATTACATGGATAATACTTTGAAATGTTTGCAATTATGAAATGAATGGGTTGAGCAGTCATATGGCCATTCGACTGGCCACGTCGACCAGTCAGATGGTCTAGTCGGGTGTGTAAAATGGTGGTCGTGGCAAGAAGAACGGGTAGTGGACACGTGAGAACTGTCCAGTCGGGGAGAAGCGTGTTTTAACAGAAATGACGGCGACAGATCTGCAGAGAATGATGCAACAGTCAGGGAACTTGCAGTGGAATGAGTAGATGACGTCGTCCAACGGTCCGGCAGGGACAGCTCACCCTCGCGCCACGAATTCCGCCGGATTCAAATCTATCGGCTAGATCGCCGCCCCACGCATTTATCATCAGCCGTTTAGAAGTCGAGTGAGCATCCGAATTCCTCTGAAGCTCGATACTCCATGTCTTCGGCCTATTCGATCATCTGGTAGCAGCACAGAAGGCGCAGAACCACTGCAGTGCTCTCCAGAACCCGTGCGCTGCTTCTACAGGAAAGCTCCGCTACAGGAAGCTCACTGCCACGAGGAAAATTAGTCTCTTCACGTCAAAGGTGGCGAATTAAGAAGGTAAGCCTGAACCTGTGCCTCCCATGCAATTGGTTTTGAGGGTGGCGGAGTCGACGTTCTACAGTCCGATCATAAAAAGTTGCAAGTATTGTCTTCCGTTTGCATGAATTGTCGTCGAGGTGTATGTAAGGTTTTCTACAGGATGTGATTTGTAATTAAGCCCTGTTAAGGCTCATCTGTAGATAGTCTTCGCAAATTGTGTGCGTGGTAGGGGCGTGATCCTACGCTCTGTCCCAAAAGGCTATTTTTTGAATATGCACCCGCCACCTCCAACTAACGAAGCAGGTTTTCACCATGCCGGGTGGATTCATCAGAAAGGAATCAACCGACTCAAAGAAACTAAGGGAGAACCCTGAGGTGGTAGAACTGTTCACTCACACGCAATGGATGTCGTTCTGCGACAAATTGCAAGGATATGATGATGAGGTGGCCAAGGAGTTCTTGCGAGCTCTGAAGCCAAAATCCAAAACACTTGCCACTGTCAATTTCAGGGGTTTGAGTCTCAGACTCACCCCACAATTCATCAGCCGAGTCACTGAGCTCCCAATGGGGGTACCGTGGGACAAAGAGGAGAGGAAATTAGGCCAAAAGGCTAAAAAAGAGTTCTTCCCACCAGAGGAGCAATTCTCCGAAGATAGGAACGGGGTTCGCAGAATTAGCTTACTAGCACTTTGGAGCAAAGTCAGCCTCCAAATTATGAAATACATCACATGTGAAGGATGGTTTAACATTGTGTATGGGTACCATTTTCGGCTACTCATAGAGTTAAGGCATCAGATGGACCTACCTGCAGAGCACAAACTAAGTGTTCCCTACTTTCTACTGCAGTCTATGACAGAATGTGCCACCAAGTTGAGAGAAGGCACACCAGACCAGGTAGCTCATCATAGGCTCATTAAGCTCCTCGTGGAGGATGCACTCCACACATACAAGGTCCCTCTCTCATGGGAAACCTTCCGAAATTTGACTAAGGATGGCGATATAAAAATGTTGACCGAAGAGCTTGGTTCCTCTAACAGCGAGGAGAAGGAGTCAGTACCCACAGAGAAGAAAGAAAAAGGCCAGAGACCCATGGCCAAAGCACCGAAGAAAGAGCAAAAGGAGAAACAAGAGAAAAAGGGTGCCAAAGAGAAGGATGACACACCCATATTAACGCCCAGAGAGAAAAGATACAAAGTAGGGTGGACAGGACTGAGCCAGTCCACGTCAGTAAAGGCACCTCGACACCAGCCTCGACCAAGTCAAAAAGCAAAACACACTCAGCAAAACAAACTAAAACAGCGCCACCTATTTCTACAGGAAAACCAAAACCGGCTTCTACAGGAAGCTAGAAATCAGCTGATAAAGGGCCTTCTACAGGAAGCCCTGAGAAAGGAAAACCCAAGGAAAAGAGAGCCGACATTCTTGCAAGGGAGGTGGCAGCCGTGCTGGCCGCCCTCAGTACACTTGCTAAGCCAAAGGAAAAGAGAAAGAGGGAGGCCCTTCTATATTTTAAAGCTAGGAGAAGTGTGAGAATCAAAACGGGCAAGCCACAGCCTCCATCCAGTAGCCAAATCACTATAAAGGATGCCCCTACTTCGCCCAGGGAGAGGTCCCCCTCAAAGATATCAGTCACCTATGAGAGGGGGAGCCCGAAAACAACTACTTGGAAAGAGAGGTTGGACCAGTTAGCCTCAAAAGCCCGGCTACAGGATGTTGAGGCTGCTCTACAGGAAACCTTAGCCCGGCTTAAGGAGATAGAGAGGATGGAGGGAGAAGCACCCTCATCACCACCGAGGGAAGACGAAGTAGAGCCACCAAGAGAAGAAGAGAAAGAGCATATTCCGGAGCCTAGCCCTCAGCCAAGTCTGAGCTCATATTATAACTTCTTAGAAGCTGGCAAAATTATACCACAGAAATTCACTGTGCCACTGTTCTTTGCATTGGAGGAAGAGAGAGTACGAACCCACATGTGGATGAAAATAGCCAAATCAAAAGGTGTGGCAGACATAGGCCCCTTGGAGGAGCAACTCAAGGAGGCAAGAAAGGAATTAGCTATGGCTAAACACATGGCAAATTTCCAGCGGGTGTTCCTACAGGAAGAGAACGAAAAACTTTGACTGCAGCTACAGGAGCTAAGGAGAGGAACGGGCACATCCTCAGGGGACATCACAGCAGAACAGCAAGGCAGAGAAGGACTGCAAGTCAGTCTTGGGGAGCCAACCACGCATCTACAGGAAACAGAACTGCAAGCGCAAATTGAGGTGCAAGCTCTCAAACAACAGCTGCAGCAGATAGAGGCACAATTGGCCTACATGGCCAGTTGGGCCATGGATGCTATACAATGCAGACAGCCGGCCAAATCCTATGGCCTGTACCTGAGAGACCAGTGGCTGCAATTTCAAATCAATACCTTGGCGCAAAGGGGTATCTCTCAGCTCCAAGACCCGCAGCATTTCACTGAATTATGCAATACCAGTTCATCAGAGGATAAGGCCAAACTATCGGAGTTCTACCTCCATAATTTGGCCTTTCCTAATGTGACTTCATGGGATCCCAACACAGTCTTAGGGGATATGCAGTTAATGGCATTTCCGTCATGGTTGAACCATGAAGACAAAAGAGCAGCAAAAGCCAAAGCGGTCATGAACCGAGAGCTGAATGAGCCCTTACTAATTAGAGCAAAACCAGGGGATCCAACTGCATTAATATCGGCACACCAACACTTATCCACCAACCCTCAAGCTTTATTAAAATATATGGATCAGCAGGCCCAGGCCATAGCGCATTTCGAGGATATGGAGAGACTGTTAGGGGACAACTGTGTTCAAGCTTGCACCCGCCAATGGAATACATTGGCCCACAGTCTAAAAATCAGAGAATATCACACTCCAACTCGAATGAGGGAAGCTCTAGTACGGGTGCCCCTCTATAAGAAATCTATGCAGAACCTCCAGGCCAGCTGGATTGGCCTGAAGCTAAGCCCACGTCTGTTGTTAGGATTGATGGGAGGTAGCACAGAGAAAGATAAGCATGAATGGTGGGAAGAGGTGGAAAGAAAGGTTGGGTTCCATGTCATTAAGGAGGACACTACTGCAGAAGCTTGGGATGTGAGGGTGGCAGTGAAGGCAATGAAGGACGAGGAGCTGGATTAGTTGCTCAAGGATGAGCAATCATTTTAGCTGGGGGGTGATGATGAGCCCCAAATTTGGTAACATTTTGGGCTCATTTGGCCTAACTACCCTTGCTCAACCCTTCATTTTTCATAACTTATGCATCATTTTTTAGTATATTTATGTCATTTGTACGAATGAGGGCAGTCACTATTCCTAGGTGGCTAACACATGCTTATTTCAGGTTTTTTGACATTTAATGGAGCAAAACCACGCAGATGAGGGCTAGGAGATAACCAAGATGGGATTGGGATTTTGTAGGAAGGTTGTCCACAGCATTGAATGACCTTCCTCATGATCTTCACCCCCAACTCCGAGCTCCAACAGCCACCACCACCGAGCTAGAAGGCAGCCAAACGGATTTTGAGGAAGCAACAGATCACTCTTAGTTTGGTGAGCCAAACCCCACTAATTTAGGAAGCCAGCTTGGCCCTCGTAATGTATAAATGATGTGGTTGTAGCCTTCGAAGGGGACTTTTCGAAACCTTTTTGAATATTCTGAACTACGAGCTGATAGCTCTGTTTTGCTCTTTTGTAAGCCATTTTTGGCATGTTATTTGACTTATGACTATTATCTTTTAATGAAAAGCAGGCAGATTTGAGTTCAGTTCTGAGTTCTTAAAGGAACCATAGCTCTCGGGGTTGGGCCCAACCTGAGAGCCTATGGCCTCCTTCCTTTGTATTTTTACCTTTCTTTCAGCATTGTATTTCTTTTCCTTTACATGCATTTGGAAACACAATTTGCTGAGTTGAATTTCTTGGTGTGGTTAAGTAGGTTATTTTTATTTTTATGAACAGAGTTGCTTCAGTAGTTTAGATTAGAGTAAGGAGATTGGAGTTAATAAGAGTTCCAAAAAGGGTTGACTGCACACTCACTTTCACCTCTGTTTAGGGACTGGAATTGCAGACCGTGCCACCCACCAAAAACATTGTTTTACATGTTCATGCAATCTTTGATGCAATATTTTCATTTGTAGAAGTGTCCATGCATTTAGATCTTGTGGAATGATTCTTTGCTTCAGCACCATGCATGATTTTCCTCAGAAATAACATTGTTGTTCTTTGGTTTTAATAAAACAGTTAGAATAGGTTGATGAAATTTCGGTTATGTGCAAGACGTGGATGATTTGTTTCATTTACACTGTGCAGTACTACTCCCTCACTCCCTTATCCTTCTAAGTCGTGCCTAGGCCATCTACTCATCTCCCAGTTAGACCACTTGCCTCCTAACTCTTCTATCACCCACGTTATTCTACCTTTTCGGCCTTCCATTCCCTCTACCCTCCTCTAGACCAACCAGCTTTGCACACCCCCTCTTCATCTCACCTCTCTATCCATAAGCCATTATAAACCCCCCTCCTACCTCCCTATCCATCCATGCAGCCTCTTCCACTCATCCATCACCCAAAAATCCGATTGTAGAACATCCTATAGGAATTACTGAACTTCCTGTAGGAATTCTGAACATCCTGTAGAACCCCTGCAGACTTCCTGTAGAAGCTCATAAACATGGTTGCTTGGCATCGAGACTTTGTGAAACTCTCTGAAAGGGTGTTAGGGACTCCTTAGACCCTCTCTGATCCGTCCTGACCTCTTCCAAGCATTCCTCCCCTTGATCTATCCCTGCACAGTCAAGACCCAGTTAGAAGCACATGCATAATAATTCCAACAACTTGAGCAAAAATACAAAAATATGTTCTCTTCAGATGAAAGTAGTCTAAACACATGCATCTCACCTTAATAGAAGTAATGGCATCACTTTCAGTAGTTTGCATTCCCACCGTTGCATCAGAAGGACTAGCTGGTAGAATTAGGGTTTGCTAGGGTTTTCATTTCTTGTTGGCTTTCAGTTCATTTTTGCAAAGTAGGTTAATTTCCTTTGAGTTAGCTTTCGTTCATCAGTTAAAAAGCTTCTTCTGAGAGCTCATAGAAGTTGGCTTGAGCCCTAGCGGACTTGTGCCAGCTGACCAAGTGACAGCTGCGACAAGAGCTAGTACTTGTGCATACAGCACCGTCGCTTCCAAGTTTGTTACAAACTACCGGGTTGATAAAATTAGAGAAGGAAACTCCAGGAGTTGTAGCATTATTGCTACAATACTGGAGCCCACCAGTATGGTTGTAGTAGTGGAGTGTATGGACTTAACACAAGGTTCAATGGTGATAACGACACGTCATTACTACATTTTATTTATCGAACCTTCATATTTATTATAATACCTCCCTACAACTAAGGGATTACCATCTATGATCATATCAATTCATGTCAAATGAATTATCAACAAAATCCACGAACTTTATTAGCGAAGTACTTGGTGACTTACCTTAATGGAGTAATAACAGTGGAGTAACAATACCACTTGAAAAAGTAGTCAGAATCGCCATGAACAGAGTAACAACACCATAGTACTTAGACAAAATCATCATGGAGTAACAACACTAAAGTAATTAGATGAAATTTCCACGGAGTAACAACACCGGATGAGTAACAATAACGAAGGAGTAAGAGCACTAAAGGAATAAGAACACTAGAGTACTTAGACGAAATCGCGAGGGAGTAACAACACAGAAGTACTTAGATGAAATCAGTGTGGACTAACAACACCAGTGAAGTACATAGATGAAATTATCATGATCAGAGTAAGAGCACCATTGTAGTAACAACACTAGTGAGGGACCTGCACGAAAAATGATGATATAGTAGTAACAAAATTATATTATATTATATTATATTATATTATATTATATATATATATATATATATCTATATATATATATATATATATATATATATATATATATATATATATATATATATATATATATATATATATATATATATATATATATATATATATATATATATTATTTATTTATTATTATTTTTTTAGATGAGAGCTACAGAGAAAGAATTCTCTGCATTAACAATTTCAAAACTAGAATTATCAGAGAAATGTTTAATAAGGGATTCTTTAAAAGTTGGATGGTTATACAGTCTAAGGCAATGTTCATTTACAAGTAGAGGAGTGTGTGCCTCATCAATTGTTTTTGAGTCTAATAGTCCCCTTATCAAACATGTGTCAACATCATATGGTCCCATCCATCTCGAGCAAAGTTTTCCTTTAAAATATTTGAAACGAGAGTCATAGAGAAACGCGCAATCTCCCCTTTAAAACACCTTTTTCTTGATAAATATGTTGTGCCATGTAGTTCACTACTGCAGAATTGCAACATTATTATGGAAAACTACCAAACACATTTCATCCAACTCATTTAATTGTTCTAATCGGTGTTTCTAGGCATCTATAAGATTAAAACCTAGTTTAAGGGATGTCCTAATCATCTTAATTTCAAATTCCATCGACAAGAAAGGGAATTTCCCATAGACAAGCTCATATGGTGAAAATATTGTTTTGTTTGGCTATGTTTTATCTATACGCACAGAATGCATCAGGAAGTTTTTCAAACCAGTTGTAGCGATAATTTGCCATAGTCTTTCTAAGGATATTTTCTAATACCTTGTTTGTGTTCTCGACTTGGCCATTTTCTTGAGGCTGATATGGACATGATACACTATGATTGGTCCCATATTTCTTCATAAGTCTTGTTATCAAATGCCATATAAAATGTTCCCCTCCATATGAAACTCTCTCTAGGAGCTCCATAACAACCAAAAATTTCTTCAAATAAGAAGTCTGAGGAAACCTTTTCTGTTTCTTTCAAAATAGCCTTGGCCTATACCCACTTTGTCACATAATCTATGCAAACCAGAATGTGAAATTTCTGTTGTGAAGGCAGATTGAATGGCCCAATGAAATCAATAGCCTATTTTTTAAAGGGCTCAAGAACTAGTTGAGGTTGTAGTGGCATCTAATCTGCCTGACTAGGTTGACCCGTCCATTGGAAACTATCGCACCCTCGAACATATTTCCTTGCCTCACGAAAAATAGAAGGCCAATAGTACCCCTTTATTAACGCCTTATGACATGTCGAATAAATGTCCCCCAGAGGGCCCATCATGAGAAACTTTCAAGACATTATAGATGTCATGCTCACTTATGCAGCACTGGATTTGTTGATCAGGTCTTGTGTAAAATAGGTATCCTTCTTTCCATGAATAGCAGGCACTATGACAGATAACCTTTCATTGTTATTTATAAGGTAAGTGCTGAGGCACTTTTCATGTAGCAAGATAGTTAGGAATATCTGCATACCATGGAGTGTGAGTAGAAATTGCAAAGAGATGTCCATCTGGAACAATATCCTCTAACGGTGTACTTTCATCACTGGTATCCATCCTAGATAATAAATATGAAACTACATTATCTTTCCTGAGCTTATCTACAATGTAATATCAACTTCTTGAATTAGCAACAACCATCTTGTAACACGACCAATGGTTATTGGTTTATTGATAAAATACCTAATATATGTATGATCAATGTGCACAAAAGTAGCATACCTTGTAATATAATGCCGAAACTTATTAATAGCATAAATAACAGCCAAGAACTCCCTTTCAGTTATCATACAACTCAATTCAATAGAAGTCAAGTTCTTGCTGACATAATAGATCACATACGATTTCTTATTCTCTTGTTACCCCAGGAATGCCCTTTCTGTTGTTTGATAAGTATATATAGATATGTGAAATGGGATCCTCTAGTCAGGACAACATAATATGGGATTTTTACAAACTAGTTCTTTGAATTCATTAAAGGGTTCTTCACATTCATCTGTCCACAGAAACTCTGCATCTTTAGGTAACAATTGAAAAAGTTGGAATCTTGTCTTAGAATTATTTTCTATAAATAGCTTGTACTAGATAGCATAACCAATAAATCTATGTACCTATTTCAGTGTCTTAGGTGTAGGAAAATTCAATATTACCTCTACCTTGGCAGGGTCAACCTGAATTCCTACAATTGAAGCCAGGGGCCCCAAATTTATTCCTTCCTCCATCATCATATCACATTTTATAGTACTAAGACAAACATATGTTTTTTTACAACTTTTAAGTACTTTCTCTAATTTTCCTAGACCTTCTTCAAAAAAATCGCCATATGGGGTGAATTCGTCCATGTACATTTCACCACTATCATTGATTGGATCAGAGACATTTCCTAATATTTCCTTTTGAAAGGTAGCGGGTGTGTTATAGAGATCAAACAGGAGGACTCAGTAGGAAAAGGTCACCCAAGGACAAGTGAAGGTGGTTTTATCCTGATCCTCAAGAGCTATTTGTGTCTAGCTATATCCGTGGAATTCATCTACCAAGGAGAAAAACTTCTTTAAGCTAATGTATCAAGGAGATAGTCAATAAAGGGTAGGAAAAATGATATTTTAAAGTCGCTTTATTTAATTCCCTGTAATCCACACAAATCGACCACTTTCCATTCTTCTTAGCAAAAATGACCAGCGGGGAAACACATTGACAATCTGATATCGGATAAATAAAACCCATGTCTAATAGCGTCTGTAATTCATATTTAACAATGCCTTTTTAAGGAAACATTAATTCTTCTCTATGGCTTCCTAAAATTTAAGAAATATTCTTTAATGTATATGTGATGGGTGCATAAATCAATAGGGATGTCTTTCATATCTTTATACTCGAAAGAAACGGCTTATTTATCTTCCGGAAGGAACTTTAGTAACAGTTCACTTTGGGAGGGGGGAATGCCATGAGTAATATTCAATGTTTTCCTTGGTTCAATTTCTACATAAATACTGTCACGAGGTATCAGTACAGGAATATTTCCAAAAAAAAATTCTTGCTCCATATCTTCCTCAAAACTCCAACTGATGACATATTCGAGTAGGTGGTGTGTTGGGTCAAAAGCGAAGTTGGGTATGCTGAGAAAGGTGCTAATGTCATCATCCTTTGTTTTATCCTTGAAACAAATAACCTCACTAATGGTAAGCATAGGTCTAACCTCTTCATTCTCATATTCAAGCTCTTTCATATGTAGATATTTTTTCGTCAAGCTAAATCCTAGTTTATCTAGTGAACTTGCTTCGCTAGGGGGCCATAGGATAAGATTCTTTTTAACTTCCCCATTGGATATTACCATATTTCTAGACCAATACCCAATGTCAGCATCTATGGTCGCAATCCAAGGTCTTCCAAAAATCAAAGGATGTACACCAGTTGGGGATTGAGTATGTAAAACCAAACGATTAATGGGGTATTTCCATGAGTCTACTAAAATAGTTGTTTCTTCCAGCTTCCCTATCGGTCTTATAGTAGAATGATATGTGAATTCTAAGATGGTGGGAGTTGGTTTAAGGTTTTTCATACCCAACATAATCACAGTTGTAGAGGTTATAACGTTAATTGATGCCCCCAAATCTACTAATACATTCAAGATATCAACCCCATTAATCTGTACAGTTAGAATCGAGTTCCCTCAATCCCCATATTTAGCAGGTATAGGCTACCCCAACGTTATGTCTGATAATTTTCCCATAACGTGAATAGTGACTGGATCCTTTGGTTTTATGCTAGGTTTCTTAGAGAAATATTTTTTAATTTCTTTGGCATAAATAGGTACGTCAACAGGATTTTGACAAATAAACTCAGTAGGTCTTCTAAAAGGTCAAATTTAGGAGGAGAGCTTTTCTTTCTCAATGATAATACCTTAGGATAAGGTCGACCAATCTCAAATCCTCTAGTAACAATCGTTTGTGAAGGGGTTTGTTGTTTCATAGGAATTTGTATTGACTCATCCCCAATTATTCTAGGAGAGTCTCTATGTTCTTGTTCTGAGACATCATAATCGGTTGTTGGAATTACGAGACAAGTGTTGTCCTTGATGGAAACTCACTCACAGGTCAATTCACTTTTTATAAAAGGAAACTCACAATACAACAGGAATATTTGGAGGTAATAGGGAAGTGGTATAGAAGAACGGGAAGATGGAACTATGGTCTACTGATCAGAATAAAGAAGGTGAAGGAAATGGTTGATGTAAATCACTTTAAGAAGTATGTGCAGGTCCACTTAGTCAAAACGATGTACACATGCTCGTACACAGAAAAAAATAGTGTATATCTATATACGCACTCTCACAAGAGGAAAAGTGTGTACATGCTAGAAAATCGAGGTTTTGGTCCAAGGTATTTAGTCTGAGGTATTGAGAAAGGAATAAAACTATATAAGGAGGAGAATATCATTAGGCCAGGGTGTGCACATGAATGGGTTTCTAATGAATACTTCTATCTAAAGTATATTTTATATTGTAGGGGCTATGTTGGTGATTTTATTTTAAATATTTTGTGCACCTTGAATTCAATGTTCGATGAGGATCATGAGACCTAAAATGAGTTATCATTGAATGATATGATATTGGTTGGGCCAGATCTAATTGCATACACCTACTTTATTCATTAAATGGCATGATCTGTGTTTGCCTAAGGTTTGGAATAGCAGCAAAGTTATGAGTTAATATTTACATATCTCTACGTTGGTTGGTCTCGTTAAAAGCATGTGTACATGTAGGTTATACTCTTCCAAGCAGTGTATACAAAAGAAAAGCCTGTCTTCATGTTTGACTAGCCTATCTGATTAGTTAGGTTGTTTTACTATTTTCTAGAATGAAGTCTTCTTAGATCTGGAAGTAAAACTGAATGCATAAGGAGTTTCATATCTAATTGAATGATTGTATATGTAGGGTAATCTCTACTACTACCTATGTGAATATCTGTAAATTGATAGTAGATGTTCAGTATATTGCTGCCTGGTACAGACTTGATTCAGAAGTTTTAGGTTTTAGTAGTTTTGAAGGTATACACAGGTTTTATTGAAGGAAGTAGCGTATACACATAGGTTGGGTTTAGTAAAGTAGCGTATACATTCTGATGCATGATTTTTGAGGTTGCAACTAGTTCTAAATGATGATGCAGGTTTTTGGGTTCAACAAAGTGTTCTAGTGATAGTGATATAAATAATCAGATTAACTGATTATTAGTTGATGCAGTTTGAAAGTTCTAATGGGTCGAGTATGAGAATTTGATGAAATGAGGCCTTCATGTGTATTATTGTGTACCGAGAGCATCCAATCTAAAAATTTATGAAACATGTTCCCTGGAGGAAGAGGGAAGACCATAGCCTTCTATAGGCCCACGCCTAAGTACTAGTAAATACATTGGCTGGCACAAGAGCTAGGGGGTTGTAGCTCCCTTCTAGCAGAAGCTAGAAAATGAGGGAAGGTTGTAGCCTTCTTCAGGGGGGTGCCTACGTACCAATATGAGTCTGCACTAGTACAAGATTGTTAACATATTTTCTTATTATTAAAACAAGACAAAGACGATAGGATGAGGTGGGTTTTACACACATTGGGTTTCCACCTTAAATATTGGTGTTCATTTGTTATGCTTATGCGTGACGATTTATTCTATTTTTACTGCACTATTTAATAAGTTACCGCTGCACTGGTTAGAGATCAACACATGATAAATTAACTAAATCACAAATTCTTTGGGTATATGTTGGTTTCTCTAATCACAGTAGCATGTACATTCTAGCTCACTTCACAAAAGTAATCTATATAAATCTATTTGGGAAATGAAAAATTATTTATCTAATAACACTGATTCACCCCCCCTCTCAATATTATTTCCAATAATTGGTATCGGAGCAAGTCCTTAAGAAGAAGCTTGTTGAAGGAAGATATTTCAAGATGAATAGTCACGAAGGCATGGGATCCATAAGCTCACCAATCTTCAATGGGAGGAACATATTATATTGGAAAATAAGAGCCAAATCCTATTTATAATCATTTGGAGACGATGTTTGGGAAACTGTGGAAGGGAGATATCAATTTCCAACAGCAATTCCTACAGACTCTTGTTGGCCGCTCTAATTGTTTTCACAATTCGAGCTCCACATAAACTGTCAACCCGAGAAGGTCTTTTTATTCCAAAGGTAATAGCGCACTAGATATGCTCAATTTCAAAAGCAGTTCAATGTTGTAGTAAAAGAAAGTCACACACAATTGTTAAATTCAGCAATCTATCAATTCACAGTCTACTTAATTAAAGCTGAAGTCAATTAACTTATAGCAGACACGATTTCTCTGTTACAGCAAAAGGGAAATAAATGTATAAGAAAAGAAATCATTCAACTATAGCAGGAACAGGACCCTATTCCTTGGTGGGAACTTCAGCACCTGCTGCCTGGCACTAATCATACTGCAAAAGAAGTAACCTTAAGAGGTCAAGACCCTATTCCCAGGAACAGGAATCTTCAGCACTTGGCCTCTCTGTTCTAATCACACTGCAAGTAAAAGAAAGCAATCAATGGAGCAAGACCCTATCCCTCTGTACAGGGATCTTCAGCACATGCTCTCATCATCCACTCGTGCAATCAATACATGTAGCGCTAAGAAACAGAGTATCACAAACCATGTAACTAGTGTTTCAGCAACAGAACTAAATACAATGCAAATACATAAGAAATAAACAACTACAGGAATAAAGGGGTGGATCTTGTGAGGAAGGCGGGCCCTTTCCTTCTCACAAGATTCCCCAAGAGAAAGAATTAAACTAGAATGCTCAAAACAGGTCTTTATTCATCTGTCAAGAAACTGGTACATACAAAAAGGAGACTAGCTCCTGTCTCACACAATGTTGTTCTCAAAATTACAGTTCGATCCCCTCTAATGATGATGTCTCCTCTTTTTAAAGAGGAGACATCATTTACAATTTTACACAAGAGCGGATATCTCGATTCTGTTCAAAACAAGACTATTCTGTTCTTCTTTAAAAAGAGATACTGTTACAACCGAGACAACAGTCATGCTATCTTTACAATAATTCAGGTAACCGTATCTTCGGCCTGCTGCTATTATCCACAAAAAGTTCTTCAGAATCGCAAATTACGCATAACGGAATTTGCGTGCTTTGTCGGCTGTTTCAGCAGCTGAGTTAACTGTTTCAGTATCGGGACCAGCTGTTTCAGCAACGGGACCAGCTGTTTCAGCAACGGGACCAGCTGTTTCAGCAACAGGACCAGCTGTTTCAGCAACGTAGTCGGCTGTTCCCGCAACTCAGTCAGCTGTTTCAGCTACAGCCGCTCGTTCTCATCAAGGCATATAACTTTATCTGCGATCTTCAACTTATGTTAGCAACAATGCACTTCAATAATTGATAAAATATAAGAGTATTATGGAATTAAATGTAAGACATATTAACCATATAATAACGAGAAGGTTTCCATATACCTTAGGATATAGTGAATGAAAAAGACATTGGAGCTTATGGTTTTGAGAGTAAAATGATATCAAAATATATAACAAAATGGTACATATTGGAGTCCTAACATCCCCCCCAGCTAAAAATGTTGCATGTCCTCGGGCAACCCCTTCGTCTGAATCAGAGTCTGAGTACTGGGACTGGCAATGTAAATTACTCAGGCAGTAGCTGGAGAAAGTGGCGTCTGTAGGAGCTCGGAATCCGCTGTTGGTCTGCAACTGTTGCCATGCCGAGGCTTCCTCTTCGTCAGTCAACAGGTAATGATTTTGATATTTTTCTGAAGGCAGCCATAAGATTGGAAAACGGAAATGATACCCAATCCAGTTGACTCCACAATGCTGAATGCAATCAATATACTTAGGGACTCTATACAATGCAGCGTGAAAATTGAGAGGGTTAAAAGGATGATAATCCTGTCTTTCCTTATCTGATTGCTGCCAAAAGAGATCATTGGCCTTCAGTGCAGCAGGACCCTTCATTCGAATATGCTCTTGACAATTAAAAAGGATTGAAGCCTGTAATTGCTCTATGTGCTCGCTCATACCTGGCTTCTGCAAGAATTCATAGTACTGTGCTATAAACATGGCTAGGCTTACCGGCTCTGGCCTAATCCACAGGAGTTTATTCTCCTCATTATGACTGCTTGTATTGAACGCAGTTTGCCAAGTGAGCTGATTAGACAAAAATGAAGCAAATGCCCTAATTTGTATATCACCTGCAATTGGAATAAGATTAATTCTTCTTTCTTCAGGCATGGCTTCATTATGAAGGTAGAGTTCGCACAGCAGATGCTGGTCGCTTTCAGGGGCCTCCTTGAAGGTCTCAACAAATTTTTCTGAAGTCAGTACTTCATGTGGTCTACCATGTGCTATTGATTTAATTTGAAAGTAAGCTAGTCGTTCAGCAAGAAAAAGAGCGTAGTTTACATAAGGTTTCCATGTGACCATCAACTTTCGCACCAATGAAAACATCAGGGCTATCCGTTCCTTAGACTGTCTGGCTTCCTTCTTATATTCCCTGTGCTCTTGCAGTAATTGCTCCAAGTTCTCCCAGTTAGTGTATACAAAGTTTTGCCATTGCAACTTATGCTGTTGTAATACTATATCCTGTTTCTCAGCATGTTCCTTCTTCCATCTGTTGAATTGTTCCAATGGGTCCCATGGCCGAGTCTGTGTCTTTTTAACAGAAGTAGTAGGTTTGGGCACTATTCCCTTTGTCTGTATGGCTGCCTCAGAGGAAATGCATTGGGGCATTATTTCTTCTGTCGGGATACTTGCACCAGTAGTGTGCTGAGGCAGTGTCTCTTCTGCCGAAACAGCTGTATCAATAGTAGTAGGCTTTGGCGATGTTTCCTCAGCTGGAATATCTGAATCAATAATCATGTGCTCTGGCAATGTTTCTTCTGCTGGAATATCTGAATCAATAGTGGTGTGCTCTGGCAGTGTTTCTTCTGCCGAGATAGCTGCATCAGTCCCCAAAGGATGAGATATCTCTTGTTCGATTTCTTCTTCTTCTTCTTGCATCATAGGAGGTCCTACTGGTTCTTGTGGAGCAGTGGGGCATTCCTCTTGTGTTCCCTCTATCATAATTGTCTCAGGGAGTGAAATTTCAACTACTTTATAGCCTGCATTCTGATAAATGATGCCACACTCTTTGCACATATATTCTATGCATGTCTCCCTGTTTTGCATTGAGGCTACTTGTGCTAATGTATGGAGATTGAGTTCTTTTTCAAAAGCCTCTCGAGCCATGGCTAACTCAGCTTTGTAGGCTTCTATTTCAGACTTCAGGAACTCATTTTCCTGTAGTAGAGATGCCATCGTATGTGGGCCTTGTATGCTAGTTGTTTCTGCTGGAATATTTTGCTGATGCACAGTGGTAGCTGGTTGTTGCACCACAATGGGTGCCTCTTGTGTTTCATCCATCGTGCCAGGAATGGATTCTTGTTCACCAGTAACTAGTTCTGATACCACAGTAAATAGTCCTCGTGCTCTATCAGGAATAAATCCTTGTTCCTCAGCAACTAGTTCTGAAACCACGGTGAGTGGTGCTTGTATTTCCTCTATCGGACCAGTCATGAATTCTTGCTTCTCAGTGACTAATGCTGGTACCACAGTGGGTGGTTCTTGTGTTTCATCCACCGGGTTAGGGATGGATTCCTGTGTTTCGGTCTCCAGTTCTGGTATCACAGTGGGTGGTTCTTGTGTTTCATCCACCGGGTTAGGAATGGATTCCTGTGTTTCAATCTCCAATTCTGGTATTTCAATCTCGAGTTCTGGTATTTCCATCTCCAGTTCTGGTATTTCAGTCTCTAGTTCTGGCATTTCATTTTCTAGGCATTTCCCACTATCATCTTGCTTGTTGTGTTCCTGTGCCTCAGTGACTGGTTCTTGTGGGACAGTCACTGGGCATTCTTCAGTATTGATCTGCTCTGTAAATTCTTCTGCCTCAGTGACTGGTTCTTGTGGGACAGTCACTGGGCATTTTTCACTAACAACCTGCTCTGTAAATTCTTCTGCCTCAGTGACTGGTTCTTGTGGAACAGTCACTGGGCATTTCCCATTATTGACCTGCTTGGTGTATTCTTCTTCCTCAGTGACTGGTTCTTGTGTTACAGTCACTGGGCGAGTGACTGGTTCTTGTGGAGCAGTCACTCCTTGATCCATAACCAATGTCGTATTATCCCGAGGCACTGATTTTTGTGTGACAGTGTCTTCGGACGAGGCCGGCTGGGGAGTTCGGGATGGGGATAAGGGTTTCGATGCAATAGTGGCAGGGTTAGGGAAAATGGAGGTAGATTCTGCCTCAACAGTCTTTGTCCTTTTTCTTTTTGGTAGGAAGGCAGCAAAATCGCTGCCTTTCCTTTTTCTTGAACGGGAGTGCTTTTTCTTCAGGACAGGG
Organism: Pinus tabuliformis; assembly: GCA_031772625.1. Lineage (NCBI taxonomy): Eukaryota > Viridiplantae > Streptophyta > Pinopsida > Pinales > Pinaceae > Pinus > Pinus tabuliformis. Next base: position 1,147,681,964 of record CM062804.1, on the reverse strand, counting down.
TTTTGCGGAGAGGTAGGAATTTTGGATGTGGACCTTGTCCGTGGTCTAGAACTTGTGACTGCTGGGGTTTTCCTTTTTTTCTTCATGGGTGAAGAAGGGGGTGTTGGAGAATCGTCACTAGGGACAGGAATAGTAGAGGGTGTTAGCTCTGCTAACTGAGGTGAGCTCGGGGTTGTGTTGACGGGAGAATTCAGGGTTTCCTCCTGTTGTTCTTTATGAGGATTTTCAGACAATTGGGACGTTTTCTCTTGCTGAGGAATTTCGGGTGGGGTTTGCAAAGGGACTTCAGGTGGTTGGGGAATTTCTGGTGGGGCTTGCAGAGGGACTTCAAGTGGGGCCTGCAGGGGAATTTCAGGTAGTTGGGGAATTTCTGGTGGGGCTTGCAGAGGGACTTCAGGTGGGGCCTGCAAAGGAATTTCAGGTAGGGCCTGCAGAGGGGGATTTTGCTGAGCAAAACCCCTCTGTATTAGCAGCTGGCATAAGCGGTGATGGGTAAGGGATGTCATTGGAGATTTGGCTTGCTTACAATAATATGACATGTTTTTAATACAACCAAGCAGATAATAAGGGATATTAACCAATCTTCCATTCCTCAAATGATTCAGCAGAACAAAGTCATGGTTGTACACTACCTGATAATGCCCTTCGCATGTGAGGTAGTGTTTGACGAATTCTGCCACTGATGGCCATGGTTGAGGAAGTGAATGCAGACTGACCCCGCGGCCTCTAGGTTCCACTTGCTCGTCCGGGCGCAAAAAGTCTTGCTGCGCGTTAAGAACGACCGTCTTCCTGCTAAACCAGCGAATGCCCTCAGCTGGCAACCCTGATACCTGAACTATGTCATCCTCTGTCACTGAAATGCGAACCCCTCGGACCACCGAGAAATTGCCTTCAAAGTTCTGTGCGAATTCTAATACTTCTTCTGCGTTAAAATCTCCCAACCTTTCAAAATATGTTGTCCACCCTGCTTGTTGGAAGATCTAATATGCTTCAGGAAAGAGCTGTAGAAGACTTATGGAGCCGGGCTCATTTCTAATGGCCGCCTTTCCCATGGCTAAAGCTCTGAGTTTTTCCGCAGAGGCACAATTCAGTATTCTCAGACCCTGATCAGACTTAGTTGTTGCAACAATGGCTGCGTAGTCTAAATGACGGCAAAAATGGATATGATAACAGGCGGCAGGTTGGTGCATGCGAAATAATCATTCCATTTTTGGAATTCCCCCCCCCTACGTATGGTATAATAATGATTGGACGTGGGGAGGTATGCAATCATTATGAAATGAAATCCTCTCTTTTAATATGATTTATCCGAATTACATTAAAACCATATACCTTATACTTTACCTTTAATTAATAATTCGAAGTGTCGGTTGCAATAGCCTTGAATGATCATAGAAGGGTCTGTGTAATTGATTCTGGTATATTGCAAATAATTTTCACCAAAAGGATCTGAAGTATGATCGTGAAGGACCAGAAAGCTTATATGTTGTCAAAGAGAGATGCTGCTTTGATAATAACAAGTTGCTGAGACTGATGTGTGAGCAATTGACAAATGAACGATACATTGCTGAAGCAGGTGTTTCATCAATCGGAGGAAATTGATAATGTATTGCTGAAACAGGTGTTTCAGCAATGGGTAGAATCAATGATATGTTGCTGAAACAGGTATTTCAGCAACGGAAAAAGTTGGTGTTACGTTGTTGAAACAGGTGTTTCAGCAACGGGAAAAATTGGTGTTACGTTGCTGAAACGGGTGTTTCAGCAACGGGAAAAATCAGAAAATTGTGATAACTGACTTAGGTCTGTGAATGATAAGGGTTTATTTCAGCAGTAAGGGATGGGTAACACAGACTGAAGGAAGATATTTCGGGAGTGGTGGGAATGATAGAAGTAATGGAGGGATATTACTTTAGGGAAGAGGATAAAATGATGGGCGGAAGCTTCTTGATTTAAAGCTTCAGATCTTCTCATGATGAATCTGTCCTCCTTATTGCCTTTCCAGAATCTGCAAAATTCAATTGTAACATGCCAATCCTTGACAGGGATTATTAGTGCTAAATCTAATCTACTACTAAAAATATAGTGCAGAAAATTAAGTGCTGTGAGGAGCAGAAGACTCCCCTGGAAAAAGATAATGAATATCAGTCATGCAAGCAGTCTTGAAATCTTCTTTAGAAACAGGGCGCTTGTATAAACGGAGCCTATGGCCATTGACTAGTAGAGGTGTTTTAGCATCATCAATTGTTACAAGTCTTACCGTTCCGTTTGGAAAGACATCTTCTACTTCATACGGTCCAAGCCAACGTGTACGTAGCTTTCCCTGAAAATTTTCAAACCGAGAATCATACAGCAAGGCCCAATTACCTTTTTGGAACTGCTTGTGTTTGATAATTTTGTCATGCCATTTCATCCTTTGTTGCTGAATCATGTTTGTTTGGTGAATGGCATCCAATCTCTTTTCATCCAACTCCAAAAGTTGCTGCAATCTAGCTGTCTGCACATCATTCAAATCAAGATTAACAGCTAAGGTAGTCTTTAAAGTTTTAATTTCAAATTCCACAGGAAAAATAGCATTTTTACCATAAACCAATTCATAGGGAGAAAAACCGGTAGTGTTTCTCCAAGTAGTCCTGTAAGCCCATAATGCCTCAGGGAGCCTTTGGGACCAATCCTTTCGGTTGTCCTTCACTGTTTTAGTTAGAATGGCTTCTAAAACTTTGTTTGTGCTTTCCACCTGCCCATTGGCCTGGGGGTGGTATGGTGTGGTCATTCTATGTTGAATATGATATTTGTGAAGAGTAGATTTAAAACCATGAGAATTGAATGGAGGTCCTCCATCAGTAACTAGCTCTCTGGGGATTCCAAATCTAGTGAAAATATCTTCAAACAAGAAGGACAAAACAGCCTCTTCATTGGCTCTAATAAGTGCTTTGGCTTCCACCCACTTAGTCATATAGTCTGTGCAGACTAATATATAGGTTCTTTGATTGGATGGAGGGTTAATGGGTCCTATGAAGTCCAAGGCCCATCTTTCAAATGGTTCAGAAACTACCTGGGGGTTTAGTGGCATTTGGTCTCTATGATTGGGTTGACCCATTCTCTGGCAGCTATCACAAGCCCTTACATACTTCTTTGCATCCTTGAATAGTGAGGGCCAATAGTAACCCATCCTCAGAATTTTATGCGCTGTTCTTTTATCAGCAAAATGGCCTCCACAAGGGCCATCATGACAAGCTTTCAGTATGTCATACACTTCATCTTCTCTAATGCATCTTCAAATCTCCTGATCAAGCCCAGTATAGAAGAGACATCCGCTGATCCAGCTATACCTGGCACTTTGTTGAACAATTCTTCTCTTTTCCCTATATGACAGGTGTGCTGGTAGTTTTCCTTCAACCAAGTAGTTAGCAATATCTGCATACCATGGAGAATGAGCAGAAACTGCAAACAAATATTCGTCAGGAAAACTATCATCCACTGGAATATCATTATCAGTTTTTAACCGTGAAAGAAAATCAGCCACCACATTTTCTTTACCAGGCCGATCTATAATTGTAATATCAAATTCCTGCAATAGTAATAGCCATCTGGTAACTCTAGCATTTGTAACAGATTTGTTCATTAAGTATTTAATAGCTGAATGATCAGTGTGCACAAACGTAGGATAACCAGTAATATAGTGTCTGAATTTATTAATGGCATAGATTACTGCAAGGAACTCTTTCTCGGTAACTGTATAGTTAAGCTCAGCAGAGGTCATGTTCTTACTGATAAAGTATATAGCATAAGGAAGATGATTTTCCTCTTGTCCCAGGACTGCTCCAATAGCACTGTCTGAAGCATCAGAGGATATGTGAAATGGAAGATTCCAGTCAGGCCCCCTCAAAATAGGAGCAGTAGACAGCTGATGCTTCAATTCTTCAAAAGCTTTTTGACAAGAACTAGTCCACTTGAATTCAGCATTTTTCATAAGCAATACAAACAATGGAGAAGCTATTTTAGAGAAATCTTTAATAAATCTCCTATAATAACCAGCATGTCCTAAAAAACTTCTCACATCAGTTTGAGTTTTAGGAACAGAAAGATTCTGAATGACTAATATTTTAGATGGATCTACCTGAATACCTAGAGATGAAATAAAATGTCCAAGCACTATTCCCTCACTCATCATCATGTGACATTTTTCGGTACTTAAGGAAAGGTGGGCTTGAATACATCTTTTTAGTACTTTCTCAAGGTTTTGTAATCCCTCTTCAAAAGACACACCATAGGGGGTAAAATCATCCATAAATATTTCCATACAGTCATTCAGCATATCTGAGAAAATTCCTATAACAGCTCTTTGAAAGGTTGCTGGTGCATTGCATAATCCAAATGGGAGAACTCTATAGGCGAAAGTTCCCCACGGACTGGTGAAAGTGGTCTTGTCTTGATCCTGGGGTGCAATTTTTATCTGATTATAACCACTGAATCCATCTAGAAAAGAGAAGAATTTCTTCCCTGCAAGACTGTCCAACACCTGATCAATGAAAGGTAAGGGAAAGTGATCCTTTTGGGTAGCTTTGTTTAAAGCTCTATAGTCAACACATACCCTCCATTTCCCGTTTTTCTTAGGAACAATTACTAACGGGGAAACCCATTCACTGTCAGATATGGGGTATATAAACCCTGCATTAAGCAATTTTTGAAGTTCTTCTTTAACAATTTCTCGTAAATTAGGATTCATCCGTCTTTGGGGTTGACAAACAGGTCGGCATCCTTCTTTAATGTAAATTCTATGAGTACATAATTCAGAAGAAATACCTTTCATGTCCGTGTAATCCCAGGCAAATGCCTCCTTATATTTGTGTAATAACTTCATTAGCTGCTCTGTTTCAGTGTCTGTTAAATCAGGATTTATGTTTAATATCTTACCGGGTTCAATTTCAACTGTTACGCTCTTAGATGGGATCGTGTTTAAAGTTTGAGATGAATCTTCAGGTTCAATCTTTTCTTGTATATCAGTTTCAAAAATTGCAGTCAATTGATTGTGTGTTTCAACAATAACAGAAGAAGGTTCACAAATAAAACTATTGATTATTTCATCTTCTGTATTGTCTTTAAGAGTTAAAGCTTGTCCTATAGTTAGAATCGGTTGAACAGCATTATCATCATAATCCATCCATATAGAATCTTCATTATTAACTACTGGCGTAGCGTGAGGATAAAGAGTTAACTGTTTTGTTTCATAACCATTAGAAATTGTCATTGAACCAGATCTGCAACTTATAAATGCATCAGCTGTGGCCAACCATGGCCTTCCTAGAATTAAGGGATGTCCCCCCAGCTTTGTTTTAGTTTGCAATACAACAAAATCAGCTGGATATTTCCAGGATTCAACTGAAATGAGCAGGTCTTCAACAACCCCTTCTGGCTTAATTGTGGAACGGTCAGCTAACTCTAAAATGGTGGGTGTATCTCTGATTGTGTTATTCAGCTGTAACAATTGTGAAGTTTCCAGAGTCATTATATTAATTGCTGCACCTAAATCTACCAAAACCCGGGGGATTACTGCTTTACCAATCTGAACTGTAACAGTAGGATGGCCAGGATCACCATATTTTACACGAGGGGTTTTTCCGGACATTAATGCAGACAAGTCTCCCATCACATGTACTGTAAGGGGATCCTTGGTTTTCCTACCAGGTTTCTTCACACAAATATCCCTTAATGTTTTGGCATAAATTGGTACATCTTTTAATGCTTGTAAAAGTGGAATCTTAATATACAAATTTTGCAATTCCCCCATAAAATTAAAAGCAGGTGTTTCAGTTGTTTTGGTTAAAACCAAACGCTCGGGGAATGGAGGTTCTGTTGATTCAGCATTTTTGTTAGAAGGTGGTTGAGCTTCTTTTTGCTTTTCGGTTTCATTTTTATCTGAATCAGTTATATCATCAATAATAGGCTCTACTACTCTTCCAGATCTCAAATGAATATCATTACATTGCTTAGTAGGGGATATAGACTGATTCTGAATTTCAATAACTTGCACAGCTTTATTGTTGGGGTTAGGATTTGGTTGCGCGGGTAGTTGGGGTCTCATTTGGTTGTTTGGTGGGGCATTTGATGGCAGAGAGAGTGATTGTTGGAATTGAGGCATCTGATTTGGGTATGAAAGTGATTGATTATTCCAACTTGGGTTCCAAGGATTGAAAGGAGGTGGTTGCTGTGGAGGCCAAGGAGTCCACATTGAAGGATCAACAAAGGGAGGGTTTTGCATTTGCATGGGTGGGAAACTCATTTGATTGAAAAGTGGATATTGCATTTGGTTGAAGGGGGGGTAGCCTGTTTGGCCAAAAGCAGAATAATTGTTCCAACGATTAAATGGCATACCATAATTCGTACCTTGCCCTTTAGGTTGCCACTGTCTTCTTTGAGTTAGCAGGTAGACTGCTTCAGCTTCTTCCTCTGTTGGCTGCATCGCTGCTTTTATCCCCGGTAGAGATGGACATTGTTCTGTCTCATGATCTTTCTCACAAAGGGTGCAAACTGGTACTTTATCTCTTGGGCACTCCCTTAGTGGATGTTTATCTCTACATTTCGGGCAGTAGACAGCCAGAGTTGCTTCTGCCTCAGCCTGCTTCTTCTTAACCTGCAAAGTGTCAATCTGCGAAGCAAAAGAACTTAGCATTTCGGTTTTAAATTCTTCAAGCAAATTACCTATCTCTGCTCTTGTTGCTCCTCCATTGGCTGATTTCTGTACCCTTGAATAGGTGGAATCTCTTATTCTGTTTCTTGCAGCTCCCCTAGAACATCTTTTAGCAAGTTCACAAATCTCATCATATGATTCTTTAGATATATCTCCCTTAGCAAGCATATTTAACATATTTAAACAATCATCCCTTAACCCTCTAAGTAATATTGTTTTACGAATTTCCTTACTTATATCTGGATGATCGGATCTCTGTATGTTGTATTGCAATCTTTCGATGTAGTCCTCCAAGCTTTCATCCGATTTTTGTGCCATATTGAATAATTCATCCTTCTTCTCTCTTGTCCGGCAGTAGTCCTGATATTTAAGCAGAAATTTTTGTTTCATTTGCTCCCATGTTGTGATTACCTGGCTCCCAAGGCTCATGAACCATCTCAAGGCATTCCCTTTTAAGGTGGCTGGAAACAGTTTCAACTTTTGAGCATTAGTAACATAATCATAGCTTCTGCATAAAATATCAAATTCAAAAAGAAACTCGTCAGGATCCTCAGTAGATAAACCATGAAAGTTAGGTAGGGCAGACAATGGGATATTTTTCATTGTTCCTGCAGGAAGATCACTGATGGGAAATCCCAAGGTAGAAAGAGAATTTTCATCCCTTCTTTCTTCTTCAGGACCTGTACGTCCTCCTCCAAAGAGGAAATTATCATTGTTGTCTTCCATTGTTGGTCCTCCTACTGCACTTTCTCGATCGTCAGAATCCTCTATTGGTTCTTCAATATTTCCTACCGGTCGTCCAGCGCTTTCTACTATCTCCTCGATATGTTCTTCTATTCTGCTACTTTCCTCTGACTCTTCAGCGCTGACTGCTGGTTCTTCTGTATTTTCAGGACCCACAACTTCTTCTGTTCTGTAATCTGACTGAGGGGAACGCTGAAATTTTGACTTTCGAGAACTCAGTCTTTGTGATGATTCAGCCTTTGATACGATTTCGTCAATAAACGTTTTTCGTCCTCCCCAGCCCTTGCCACCTACGCGGTTATTTTTCTTCTGGTTTCCTCGTCCTCTCATACAATCTGCACATTAGAAAAAATAGATAAATTCTTTTTGAAATCTATAATTACCTTCCCCGGCAACGGCGCCAAAATGTTGGCCGCTCTAATTGTTTTCACAATTCGAGCTCCACATAAATTGTCAACCCGAGAAGGTCTTTTTATTCCAAAGGTAATAGCGCACTGGATATGCTCAATTTCAAAAGCAGTTCAATGTTGTAGTAAAAGAAAGTCACACACAATTGTTAAATTCAGCAATCTATCAATTCACAGTCTACTTAATTAAAGCTGAAGTCAATTAACTTATAGCAGACACGATTTCTCTGTTACAGCAAAAGGGAAATAAATGTATAAGAAAAGAAATCATTCAACTATAGCAGGAACAGGACCCTATTCCTTGGTGGGAACTTCAGCACCTGCTGCCTGGCACTAATCATACTGCAAAAGAAGTAACCTTAAGAGGTCAAGACCCTATTCCCAGGAACAGGAATCTTCAGCACTTGGCCTCTCTGTTCTAATCACACTGCAAGTAAAAGAAAGCAATCAATGGAGCAAGACCCTATCCCTCTGTATAGGGATCTTCAACACATGCTCTCATCATCCACTCATGCAATCAATACATGTAGCGCTAAGAAACAGAGTATCACAAACCATGTAACTAGTGTTTCAGCAACAGAACTAAATACAATGCAAATACATAAGAAATAAACAACTACAGGAATAAAGGGGTGGATCTTGTGAGGAAGGCGGGCCCTTTCCTTCTCACAAGATTCCCCAAGAGAAAGAATTAAACTAGAATGCTCAAAACAGGTCTTTATTCATCTGTCAAGAAACTGGTACATACAAAAAGGAGACTAGCTCCTGTCTCACACAATGCTGTTCTCAAAATTACAGTTCGATCCCCTCTAATGATGATGTCTCCTCTTTTTAAAGAGGAGACATCATTTACAATTTTACACAAGAGTGGATATCTCGATTCTGTTCAAAACAAGACTATTCTGTTCTTCTTTAAAAAGAGATACTGTTACAACCGAGACAACAGTCATGCTATCTTTACAATAATTCAGGTAACCGTATCTTCGGCCCGCTGCTATTATCCACAAAAATTTCTTCAGAATCGCAAATTACGCATAACGGAATTTGCGTGCTTTGTCGGCTGTTTCAGCAGCTGAGTTAACTGTTTCAGTATCGGGACCAGCTGTTTCAGCAACGGGACCAGCTGTTTCAGCAACGTAGTCGGCTGTTCCCGCAACTCAGTCAGCTGTTTCAGCTACAGCCGCTCGTTCTCATCAAGGCATATAACTTTATCTGCGATCTTCAACTTATGTTAGCAACAATGCACTTCAATAATTGATAAAATATAAGAGTATTATGGAATTAAATGTAAGACAGATTAACCATATAATAACGAGAAGGTTTCCATATACCTTAGGATATAGTGAATGAAAAAGACATTGGAGCTTATGGTTTTGAGAGTAAAATGATATCAAAATATATAACAAAATGGTACATATTGGAGTCCTAACAACTCTACAAGTAAGAAGTTATACGAAACCAATGCCAAAGTTGTCAATACGTTATTAGGAAGTCTATCAGAATTAGAATTTGTCAAAGTCATGCAGCTCAAAACAACCAAAGAGATACAAGACAATATAATTCAGAGCTACGAAGGAGACTCTCAAGTAAAACATCCTAAGCTTAAAACTCTCAAAATTCAGTATGAAACTCTTAAGATGCATAGTGATGAAACTATTGCTACTTACTTTTTATGTATAGATGAGATTGTTAATTGTATGAATAATCTCGATGAAGAGGTAAAGGAAGTTACATTAGTTGAGAAAATTTTGAGATCTTTGTCTTCTAAATTTGAGTCAAAAGTGTCTGCAATAGAAGAAAAACAAGATCTTTATACTATCATTGTCACTCAACTTCATGGAATCGTAACTGCCCTGGAAATGAGAAAAGGAGGTCCATCAGATATGAGAGAAGCCACATTTGAAACATCAGCAAGGGGAAAAGAAAAGGAAGAGCACAATGAATTGGGACACATTTTAGAAGAAGAAAATGAGGTAGATTTTGTCAAGAAGCTTCAACAGGGTTCCAGAAGATTCAAAGCTAAGCTACCTTTCAAATGCTTTGCTTGTGGTAGAGTGAGTCACTATACTACCAAATGTCCTCATAAAGATAAATATGAAAAAGGGAAGGAATATGAAAAAGACAATAGAAAACAAGTTGTGAATAGAAGGAGTTACTATATGCATGAATATAGTGATGGTTTACCTAATAGTGATGAAGATGAAACTGAACAAGATTATAGACTACTCATGGCTTATGACAATGATGATTTTTTGGATGCATTAGAAGAGGAAGACTTTCTTGAAGAAATCACTAAACTCAAAATCTGTGTAGAAGAAAATAATATGATCATAGATACTTTGACATGCTAACTTGCTGAAAGAGAAAAACATAATGAAAATCTAGAATTTGAAATTTGTGGTCTAAGAAAATATCTTGAGAAGAAAAAATATATTAATATTAGATTTGCTAAAGGATTAGAAACTTTATATGAAATGATCAATGTTCAGTGTTCTCCTCTGATAAAGATGGGTCTTCGATATACTAAAGATTCATCTCAATCATAGAAGTTGTTAGCCTCCACTAGAAGTTATCTTGATGCAACCAATACCAGTGAACAATATGCCAATTGTCAACAAAAGTCTAAAATTACTCATCAGGTAAATCATACTCAATTTACTCCAAGGATGAATATCCGTAGAAGCCTTAATAAATAGGTAAAGAATACCAAAATATACTATGATAGCGGAAATTTCTTTAATGGGCAACGTTTTTCATCTCATAACGTTGGGCACAAGGCTGCTCAATGTGTTTCTTAGAAAACCATCATGACTATAGAAGCACGAAATCAAAGGAGTGTGACAGGAATCAAGAAAAGTTCCTATAATAACTTTTCTCCTCTTGAAAATGAAAAGGAATGATCGATTTGTAACAACTTTGCTCATGAAGAATCTGAATGAAGGAGAAAATTTTGGCCAACACTTGAAAATGAGAAAACAACATTAAATCCCAAGATATGGAGAAGAAAGGAATCTCAATTAGAATGTTGTGGCATAGCTCTGTATGTAGAAGGACAAGAAAATCAATAGTACATTGACAGCAGATGCTCCAAACACATGACAGGTGATAAAGAGAAACTACGTTCATATAAAGCTTTAGAAAAGGAAAAGAATGTCTCATTTTGAGGTGACACTCTTGCTGTCATTAAAGGTAAAGGTTTTTTTTTCTTGAAAGAAAAACTTAAAGCTAGAAATGTCATGTATGTAGATGGTTTAAAGCATAATTTGTTGAGTGTCAGTCAAATGTGTGATCAAGGAAATGTAGTGGTATTTCGATCAAATGGATGTGTGGTTCGTGAGCTTGATACTGGAAAGATAGTTATCAAGGGGATAAGAACTCCAAACAACTTATATATACTTAAGGGAGTACAACAACAATGCTATCTAATCAAAATAGATGAAAAGTCGCTATGGCATAGAAGATCTAAGCTTTTCTCAAATAAGAAAAGCATGCAGGCTCAAGGCAGTTCATGATCTTCTAGATATCAACATCCCAAAGAATACCATATGAAAACCATGTCAAATTGGTAAGCAAACTAGAGGTCACTACATTGAAAAAGAAGGTTCAGCCAGTAAACCACTTGAACTCATCCATACTGATTTATGTGGACCAACAAGGAAAAAGTCTCCTTGTGGAGAGGAATACTTTATTTTATTTATTGATGACTTTTCTAGGATGTGTTGCATAGGTCTACTAAAGCACAAAGATGAAGCATTTGAAAAGCTGAAAGCCTTCAAATCTTTAGTTGAAAATGAATCAGATCAAAAAATAAAATGTCTCAGATCTGATCAAGGGGGACAATTCATATCAGATGAATTCTTTTACTTTTGTGAACAATGTGGAATAAGAATTCAATTCTCCATTGCAAGAACTACAAAACAAAATCGTGTGGTATAAAGGATGAAAAGAACAATTTAACAAATGGCTACAACTATGTTAGATGAATCTAGAATTCCTGCAACCTTCTATGGTGAAGCTGTATTTGTTGTCGTAACTATTCTCAACCAAGCCAATGTTAGGATAAATAGAAATCAAACTCCATATGAACTTTGGTATGGTAAGCCTCCTAGCATAAAACACTTTAGAGGTTTTGGAAGAAAATGTTTTATCAAAAGGACTAATGTAAAACTTGGTAAGTTCGAACCCAGAGCAGATGAAGTAATTATTCTTAGTTATTCATCCAGAAGTAAATGATTAAAATGTTATAATAAAAGACTTCAGAAAATTGTTGAAAGAATTGATGTTGTATTTGATGAAGCATGCAGAAATACAGAACAAATGAAATCAACAGAGGAATATGATAGTGAGGAAGTTGGGGAATTCTTTCCTCATCAACTCTAAATGATATAGAAGAAGAAACCAATGAATCACCATAAGAAGATACAATAGATAGGGAAAAGACTCCATCTAGGTATGTTCAGAAGAATCATCCAAAATCTCAAATTCTAGGGAAAAGAGGGCTGGTGTATAGACAAGAAGAATTCTTACATGGACCTCAAGATATCTAGCATTAGTATCTTCCACCAAACCTCAGAATGTAAATGAAGCCTATAAATATGAATTTAGGTTTAGAGCCATGGATGAAGAACTTGACAAAATTGAAAAGAATGATACTCGCGAGTTAGTTCCTAGACCTCATGATAAAAATGTTATAGGAACAAAATGGTTATTTAAGAACAAGCTGAATGAAAATGGAGAAGTTATTGGAAACAAGGCCATACTTGTTTGTAAAGGGTATGCTCAACAAGAAGTTATATATTTTGAAGAAACTTTTGCACCTGTTATGAGACTTGAAGCCATAAGGATGTTTATTTCTCTTTCTAGTTTTTGAAAATTCAAAGTATATGAAATGGATGTAAAATCAACCTTCCTTAATGGAGACTTAGAAGAAGAAGTTTATATTGAACAACCAGAAGGATTCATTCTTGGAAGTGATGCAAAACTCATATGCAAGCTTAAAAAGGCTCTTTATGGTCTGAAACAGGCTCCAAGGACTTGGTATTACCACCTTAACAAAATATCTATAACAACAAGGTTTCACTAAAGGTTTTGCTAATAGAAATTTATACACAAAGGTTGAAAATGATAAATTGCTAATGATTTTTTTTTATGTTGATGATATCATACTTGGTAGGAATGAAGAATCCATGAGTCAAAATTTTTCTTAAGTAATGCAACAAGAGTTTGAAATGTCCTTACTTGGTGAACTTACTTATTTTCTTGGTCTACAAGTATAGCAAACCAGAGATGGTATATTTCTTTCACAAACCAAATATTTCAAGCGGATATTGAAGAAATATGGAATGGAAGATTCTAAACCAATATGTACTCCAATTGTAATAGGATGTAATATAAATTCTAATGATGAATCACCAGGAGTAAACCAACCAACTTACGGATCTATGATTGGAAGTTTGATTTATCTAATACGTACCAAACCTGATATCATGCATGCAGTAGGAATTGCTGGAAGGTTCAAAGAAAATCCAAAGGAATCACATCTCCAAGGAGTCAAAAGAATTTTCAATTATCTTCAAGGAACTTAGGACTATGGACTATGGTATCCTAAAGATACAGACCTTACTCTTCATTCATATACAGATGCAAATTGGGTAGGAAATGTCGATGATCGAAAAAGCACTAGTGGTGGTGCATTCTATATGGGCTCTCAGTTAGTGTCATGGTTCAACAAGAAACAAAGCTCGGTTGCCTTATGTATAGCTGAAGCAGAATATGTGGCTGCTACGTCTTGCTGCATACAACTACTTTGTATGATGCAAACATTGAAAGACATTTAGATCACATGTACTCCACCCATCTCCATCCTATGTGAGAAAACGAGTGCCATCATTATTTCAAAAAATCTAGTCATGCACTCCAAGACCAAGAACATACGCATTAAGTACCATTTTCTACTAGAACAAGTGCTTGAAAAAAAGGTTAAATTGGAGTATGTTCCCGCCAAAGAACAGGTTGCCAATATATTCACTAAACCACTTCCTAGAAAAACATTTGAATATCTCATACAAAAGTTGGAAGTAGCTTTTATTGGGCACAGAATCCCCCCATAGCATGTTTTGGGGCTAAAAGCCCAAGTTTTGGTAAAATCTATTGTATGACTTCGTCAATTGTGGGTGCGGAGCACGAAGTATAGTTTAAGTCATAGGGTTGTCCACCCTAAAGTATTGTAATGTAATGTAAATTCATGTCGGACTACCCATGGTCCGCGGACCATGGGATTGTATAAATCGAGCGAGGCTCTAAGTTGTAAAGAGAGTGAATAGGAGAGAAGAATATGAATGGTTCGAGCATAAAGTAAGAGTCTAAGTGTATTAGGTCATAGTAGTAGGAAGAGTCTCTGGATCTGTGTGGGTAGAGGCCTAGAAGAGTCCAAAACTGAGTGTGCGGGCCCCTCCAACTGAGTGCACAGGGCAATGTCAATTTTGTAATCTTGATCAAAGAATAATAAAGAGAATTTGATTCCTATTTCTATGTATCTGCTTGTGCATTGCCCTCTTTACATTTATACTATTTTATTTATCGTGCAAACTGGTATGATTGCTAAATATGCTGTAATAATCATTTGTCTTACACAATAAGTTATGTAATCGAGTAATAACAGATTAAATAGCAAGGAACTTGGGTATTATATAGGTTTCGCCCCAAGTAGAGCTGCACAGAAGAAGCCTCACAGGTTGCAAAGGAATAACAAGTGCGTGTAGCAACATCCACGCAGGGTCAAACTGCGGACCTACAGAAGCTCATCAGACATCGCCAAGGTGTGGAAACCTGGTTCTAACAACCTCCCATAATACTTCTAGTGAGACCTTAGTCCGCGCTCCGTGGACTCTTGTCGAAAGGGCCAGTAGTACAGTGATTTGCTTGGCTAAATCACCTTTGAACCTGGGTCGGTCCCATACAAGCCAAAAAATGGTTATGTTGCTAGGACCAGGATCTACATAAGGGATGTCTAATGTCATGCCACTGGAATCCAATGAAGAAAGAAATTGAAGAGTCGTTCGACAAGAATATTCACGAGTTCACAGCGCAGGAAAAAAGAACTCCTTAAGTATCTAGTGAATAGTGGTTGGAGCGCTACTTGTATGTTGAAATCCACGAAATTTTCTTTGCATCCTTTCCTTTTGAGCTGTATGAGTGGATCACGAAGTTAGCATACAACTAGGGAATGTGTAGGCTCGACAAACCAATAGTGTGGAATCTGGAATTAGTGCGCAGACTAGAAGTGTCAGGAGATAAGATCACATGAGTTGTGGAGCGTTGGCTCGACCAAATAATAGGAAGATTTATCACTGAGTTTGCAATATACATGACCGTCAGCTACAGTGAGGCGGAGTGATGTTTCCTCAAGGGACTACAAGGTAAGTGTATTAAATCTTTGAACACTTGGATTAAGATGCTATTGTGTGAAAAGAGGGTTATGTGAATAAATTAATGTTTGGAACTACGTGAAGTGGGAAGATCTACAAAAGCAGAGGTAGCGAAGAATTAGAAACCATTCCCTTAATTTCACCCTCGTGGGAGAGCGAGGAAGATCTAGAGAAGGTTTCTCCAAGAAGCACGATCAGTTTGATAAGGCAATGAATTCTGTGCTTACCACCTCCACCCACACCACCGCCTGTCTCACCCTCCTCACCTCCATCTCCACCCACCCCAACTCCACCACCACCACAGTTTAGTATTGTGAGTGCGATCAAACTACCGTTATTCATAGGAGTGAAGAATGAAGATCCGGACCAATTCTAGATCATGGTAAGAGCAATATGGGAAGCACAAGGAATCGTGGATGACAATATTAAGAAGGCTACGCCGGTGAGCATGCTACAGGATCATGCATTAACATGGTATATCAAGCATTCTAATGACCACCCAAACATAGGAATTGTAGAAATCTAGGCCATGCTAAACAAGGAATTTAGCTAGCCAAAGTCAAAAAAACAATCAATCATTGGGTTTAAGGAGATTGTAATGCTCCTGGGTGAGGCCCCTTGGGATTCAGGCCAAAGGTTGAAGAGTACGATTCATGAAGCCAATATCACTTTGACAGATGGATAGCATTGTGAATGGTTTGTAGCATCACTTATGCCACACTTAAGGATGACATTGTCATAGAAAAAACTTTCCTCCAAGGCTAAAGCTTTGGAGATGGCAATGAGATTACATGAAACCCTTATACAAGACCCTGGGTTGGGAGTCCAACAAGTCCACGTGAAACTACATAATATTTGTTTGGAAATGTAATGTTTGAAACAGGACAAGACACCTCAGCCAGAGGTGCACGAGGAAGTATGGTGCATAAAATGCAAAGGCTAAGGGCACAACAAGGACCACTGTCCAGTGTTCACGAACTACTTGGCAGGAAGAGGGATGATTCCATTAAGACCTGAGGCATAGGCAGGGCCGAGCATGGCGTCTGCGTTATGGTGCATAATCTGTCAGATAGGAGGAAAACACACTATGAATAATTGTCATTTGTTGTAGAAGTATATGCAGACATCCGAGCAATTGTTTTGTAATTTCTGCAGGTCGGTAGGCCACGATGAATGCACCTGCTGAAGCTATGAACTAATGATGGACTGGACTCCTGTGTACAGCATGCAAACTGAAATGTGAGCCCTTGACCCAAATGCACAGATGGCGCGCACTAGAATTCAAGGGCATTGTCGAGGTCGAGGCGGAATGGGACAAGGTATGGGTTGCGGACAACTAATTTGTTACAATTGCGGAAGGCCAGGGCACTCTGCCCGTGATTGTACAAACCTAACAATGACATCATGTTGGTACTATACTCAATTTGATCATGAGGCAAAAGACTTCCCTTCGCTAATAGCGAGGATGCATGAAAAAGGGGTACTCCAGCACCCTCCAACTCAAAATTTGCAGATGACGAGATCTGAGCCGCACAAAGAAGACCTAAATGTAAACATGGTTCTCAAGAGTGGTATGACCATGGGCAATGATAAATGGAAGCAACCAGAAGAAAGTGTGTGGATTCGCAAGGCTCATACAGAGGAACCCGAGTTTTATTTACAACGCACAAAGGAGACATTCATGGAAGCTAAGAAGAGCTTCATAGAGGCCTCCACTTTAGGTAGTAAGGATCAACTATAACCAGGGATGGATCCTTCAATGCTCACTACTTTTTTGGAGACATGTGTGAAACTGTTGCACAAAAGCAAGGTAGTCAAAGGACTACAAGAACTTATCACTAGGTGCACGGGGTTGGGAGCACCATGCGTGGCCCAAAAACTTGGAAAGCATGTGTTGCGCACAGGAAGGGAAATGAGGTTGACTATGCAAATCGGCAAGTACGAAATGGATCAGGTAATCCTAGATCTCGGATTGGACGCGAATGTCTTTCCAAAACAAACATGGAAATGCATGGGTAGACCCATGCGACAGTGGTCTCCTATCCAATTATGAATGGCTAACCAACAGAATATTTTTCCCATGGGAAGATTACAATGGGTAATAGTAGACATTGAAGGTGTGAACGTGCATCCAAATTTTGAAGTGATAGAGATTGTCGATGACAGTAATACCTATCTCACACTACTAGGAATAGACTGGGCCATCGATATGAATGGAGTCATAAATCTAAAGAAGCGAAAAATGATCTTTCAGAAAAAGTCACTATGTGTAGTAGTACTGCTAGATCCAGCCAAAGGAGCGCAATACAATAAACTGGTGCACGATGATGATAGTGATGACGATCTCGATTGTATTTACAGGATAACTGCGTGAGAATAGGATTGGGTGTATTTACAAGATAACTGCGTGAGAATAGGATTGGGTGAATTCGACTGGAGATGGAAGAATTTTGTGGGAGTGTGAAAGCTCTTGTACTTCATATTTAGACAAAGAAGTAGAACAACGGTAGAATTGACTGCATGAAGTAACAATGCTTAAGTGCAACATGATTATAAGATCACTGCACTGTGTGACAACAAAGGCAAGGGAGTTGTCGACATATGATGGACTGACAGTGGTGGATGAATTTCTAAGAAAATTTGAAAGTGCAGTACCAGAATAACAGAAATTCGATGATCTGAAAATAGCGCTGCGTGCAATGGTTGCATGATGGTGGGGTACACATCAAGGAAATCTTTAGGACTGGCACAGATGCAGAAGGATGATGCGCCTACATTTATAAAACCCTAGCTCTGAATGAAATTCAGTCAATAGGGGCAAAACAACTTGCACGCCCACCTTTCCTTATGGGTACATACATATGTTGTATAGCCCACACAAGCACACACCACCCCAAGAATAGAGAATCAGAACAAACGCAACAGCAAGAAAGGTGACACACTCTACCAATTATCCACGACAATGCATTCGATAGGGTGTGTGGAGTACTAAAAAAGGTTCACCAGGAGAAACGAACTAATTGGGACTTATGCGTGCCATCGGTTCGATGGGCCTATAGGACCATGTGTAGAACCCTGAGTGTAGAGATGATTCCAAAGGTACGAAGTAGAGTAGAAACTGTAATTTGTAAAGATAATACAAAAAAGAATCTGCATGTAATGGCTCCCGCAGTTGTGACAGTGCACGATGATCAGGACGAAGAAATCACAGAGCTATGTGAGGTCGAACATATAAGGATTTAGGAAGCCATTAGTGACATAAACTTAGACTTCACGAAGTTGAAAAGGACAAAGTACGATCAAGGAAGAAAAGCATTTTAATGGATGCTAAGATCAAGAGGCTGGAAAACGAGATCATGCAAGCATGTATCGTTGATAAACCAAGGATGGAAAGGCAAGATACAAATGATCATACCACTACATTAGAAGGTTTTCGCAGAGAATTTATGACTCTGCTACCATGGCTATGATCACACCTCACCAAAAGCAGTAACCAGGGGAGTGCACCACATATAGTAGAATGCACGGCGCTGGCGGTTGTGAAGGTAATTAAGGAGCTTCCATGGACTATACTGAAAGGCAATTTGATGTCTCGCATAGGTGGTAAAACCACCTGACTAGCCATAGGAAGTATAGTCTTAGCGCTCCATGTAGTTGAAAGAGATCACGGGACTATAAAAGAGTCTATTTGGGAGGTGCGCGATGAGGGAGGTGCACGCAGAATCAACATGCCACAAGGGTTGCAACAGCGGAAGGGGCGTGCGCTAACATGCAGGTAGGTTGGGAAGTGACTGTTGGTGTCACTATTCATGACAAGATGTATGATTTAAGGCAAAAGGGAGTAGGTGGCGGGCCTTTAAGACACAAATTAAGGGCACTATTTGGGGCAATCTGCCGCCAATAAAGCATTGATGGCCCAGAATATGGGGGAACGGTTGAATTTGAATTCACAAGGCACTATAAAACTCCATGGGCTTGCCATGAGACAACACTTGTTCGTTTGAGACTTGAGCAAGTTATTAGAGCACAGAGTGTTGAGCGCTGAGCAAGATTTGAGCCTTGAAGTTCCTGAATGACCACAGAGAGTTCAAAAAGGATGGCGGCTACCAGGATGATGCTACGCAGAACCCCATAGTACATGATGTTCCCAAAGGCACTGGGTCGCACCAAAAATCCAGAAATCACCTCGGGCACTAAGGCCCAAGAAAGATAAGTAGGTAGCGAGACCAGTCAGCATGTCCCCTAGGAACCTGCAATTCGTTAATCTCTTAATGGAAGAAAAAGGAAAGGCTATCACCATTGAGGGATATGATGTGGAGGAGGACCTACAGGCTCTCGTCGATGAGATAGAGGAAGTAGAAGAGATGGAAGAGGACATCCAGCCAGTGCGCTCTGCAAAAAAATTTTCCCGAGTATGCGTCACTTTGGGCCACCATGGACATAGAGCAGATTCATGAGACAAAGATCTTCTGGGTGCTCATGGAGGCGAGCATCCGGATGTGGATCAATAGACGGCCACACGTGTCCCCTACAGTGTACAGTAGACTGCAGAGCTTTGCGGACTTCAAGGCGGACATGCATAATGTTTACATCAAGGCATGTAAGGATCCGGACGTGGATCTTCTGGGTGCTCATTGAGGCGAGCATCCAGATGTGGATCAATAGATGGCCACACCTATCCCCCATAGTGCACAACAGACTGGGGAGCTTTGCACACGTCAAGGCAGACATGCATAATGTTTACATCAAGGCACGTAAGGATCTGATGCAGCAATGGACCAAGCTCCCCTCCATCACCATTGATGATGCAATATTTCCAGTGTTAGAATCATGACACCCCGAGTGGTGTGCCCCAGATCTGGCGGAGCTGGATAGGACAACAACATAGAAATAAAAAGATGAGGCCAAGTTGCATGTCACGAAGTTGGTCGAGAAGAGGTGCAATGAGAAATTGGCCGCAGAGGTAAGTGTTGTCCGAGAGGTAGCATGGGTAGCCATGGAGGTAAGGGCTATCCACGAGGTAGCACAGGTAGCCGCAGAGGAGACAAAGGCTTCCGAAGAATCAACAGTAGCACAGGAAATAGGAGCCAACATAATGCAGGACGAGTAGGGAAAGGGCTTGTCTATAGGACAAGAAGTAGATGACACAGACGTCACAGAAGAAGGTGTGGATCCTGGCACAACTTCTACCCAGTTGAAAAGGTCGCGCATCATAGAGAGATTGGGTCGACGAAAAAAGGTCAAGGCATCCAAATTAGCCATCGACCCAATCTTGTTAATAAAAGGTGACCTCTATGACATTGGCGACATGGTTCATGAGGTCACCAAGGAAGCGCTATAGGAAGCCATGTCAGAGCAAGAGATTATGTTGGGGGCCCTAAGGGTGCAGCTACAGGAACTACAGGTGTGGCCCCCATAGGAAGGAATCGTAGCCACCTATGGCATAGCATGCACATCAGCAGTTGAGCAGATGCTATGCATAAAGATGGCCAACACCATAGTGCTACTAGAAGGAGCGATAACAATAGAGAAAGAGGATGACAGATTCGTGGTAGGAAGGATGAAGGGGCTTAGCCTTAGTTTGGTTGCCCTTACACAAGACATATTATACCCTGCAGGATGGCATAACAACAAAGCTCTATGCCAATGAGGGCCATGCGATTGAGGTGATGAGTAAGCAAAAGATCAACATCGAACAACTCAGCCTGCAACGTGATGAACTGGTGTCACAGAACCAAAAAAGTGTGTAAAGAGTTGATGAAGAATGTTGGCAAGTCCCATAGTTGTCCATCGTTGCATACCTACGAACAGAGATGTGGTTCCACTATCTAGTAAATGGAGATGTGGTTCCACTCCTCCAAAACTTAGAGAGCAATGCGTTAGCACTATTCAAAAGGGATTGGAAGAAATTGGATGGGTAGTGCAGGACTATACCAATATGCTGGACAAAGTCTTTGGCATCCTCACAGCCTTGCAGGAGGACCCCAACATATAGCGCCTGGAAATAGATGTGCACGAGCTTCAAGAGCAGTATGATAATGTAAAGGGAACTGCACAGACAATCGTCCTCACCCAACGGCTGGCAAAGATGTAGTAGGCAAGGGCACTGAAAGAGCAGGTGGATGTTGCAAGATAGAAAAAGGCACTTCTCAAAGCGCACATATAGCCATGGATTGATGAGACCACTTTCCCTATAATCCACACAAATCGACCACTTTCCATTCTTCTTAGCAAAAATGACCAGCGGGGAAACACATTGACTATCTAATATCAAATAAATAAAACCCATGTCTAATAGCATCTGTAATTCATATTTAACAATGCTTTTTTAAGGCAACATTCATTCCTCTCTGTGGCTTCCTAAAAGGTAAGAAATATTCTTTAATGTATATGTGATGTGTGCATAAATCAAGAGGGATGCCTTTCATATCTTTATACTCCAAACAAAATGCTTATTTATCTTCCAGAAGGAACTTTAGTAACAGTTCACTTTGGGAGGGGGAAAGGCCATGAGTAATATTCAATGTTTTCCCTTGTTCAATTTCTATAGAAACACTGTCACGAGGTATCAGTACAGGAATATTTCCAATTTTTTTTCTTGCTCCATATCTTCCTGAACACTCCAGCTATTGACATATTTGAGTAGGTGGTGGGTTGGGTCAAAAGTGGAGTTGGCTCTACTGAGAAAGGTGCTAATGTCATAATCCTTTGTTTTATCCTTGAAACAAATAACCTCACTAATGGTAAGCATAGGTCTGACTTCTTCATTCTCAGATTCAAGATCTTTCATATGTAGATATTTTTTCATCAAGGTAAATCCTAGTTTATCTAGTGAACTTCGTTCACTAGGGGGGTACAGGATAATATTCTTTTTAACTTCCCCATTGGATATTAGCATATTTCTAGACCAATACACAATGTAAGCATCTTTGGTCGCAAGCCAAGGTTTTCCAAAAATCAAAGGATGTACACTGGTTGGGGATTGAGTATGTAAAACCAAAAGATTAACGAGGTATTTCCATGAGTCTACTGAAATAGTTGTATCTTCCAGCTTCCCTATCGGTCTTATAGTAGACCGATATGTGAATTCTAAGATGGTGGGAGTTGGTTTAAGCTTTTGCATACCCAAGGTAATCACATTTGCAGAGGTTATAACGTTAATTGATGATCCCAAATCTACTAATACATTCGGGATATCAACGCCATTAATCTGCACTGTCAGAATTGGGTTCCCTCAATCCCTGTATTTAATAGGTATAGGTTACCCAACATTATGTCTGATAATTTTCCCATAACATGAATAGTGAGTGGATCCTTTGGTGTTATCCTAGGCTTCTTAGAGAAATATCTTTTAATTTCTTTGGCATAAATAGGTACATCGTTCATAGCCTAATGTAACGGAATTTTGACAAATAAATTCCACAGGTCCCCTAAAAAGTCAAATTTAGGAGAAGGGCTTTGCTTTCTCAATGATAATACCTTAGGATAAGGTGGACCAATCTCAAATCCTCTAGTAACAATAATTTGTGAAGGGGTTTGTTGTTTCATAGGAATTTGTATTGACT
This sequence comes from Pinus tabuliformis, assembly GCA_031772625.1. Lineage (NCBI taxonomy): Eukaryota > Viridiplantae > Streptophyta > Pinopsida > Pinales > Pinaceae > Pinus > Pinus tabuliformis. The sequence goes on along the minus strand of CM062804.1, from coordinate 1,147,659,133 downwards.
CATCCCCAATTCGATATCATTTTGGGATTCAACTACGTTAAGTAAGTCATTCACGTATGACCATTTCCATGAGAGGTAGTCGAAACTGACTAATTTCTCATGATTTTTGAATAGTTCACTTAGCACTTATTGCATGAGGTGATGCTCACAGGGGTGAAGAAGTGGGATGGAAACTAGTGAAATGAATCACATAGCATCATTCATCACTTCCGGGGCTTGCACCCGGTAACTAGGACTTCTCGGGAGGTCACCCATCCTAGATCACCTCTGGCTCAAGCGCGCTTAACTGTGGAGTTTTCCCCACAATCAAGCCCACTTAGCTTGCTACCCCATTTGCAAAACCTTAGCAAGTATTATGCCTCATGAACCATTCAATTAAAGATCCCTTCACTCTTTTTGAATTTTAAGTATGGGGGTTTACGCAGTGCATTATATTAGATATCATTTTGGGATTCAACTGTGTTAAGTAAGTCATTCACGTATGACCATTTTCATGAGAGGTAGTCGAAACTAACTAATTTCTCATGATTTTTGAATAGTTCACTTAGCACTCATTACATCGGGTCATGCTCACAGGGGTGAAGATGTGGGATTGAAACTAGTGAATTGAATCACATAGCATCAATCATCACTTCCGGGGCTTGCACAGGGTAACCAAGACTTCCCGGGAGGTCATCCATCCCAGATCGCCTCTGGCTCAAACAAGCTTAACTGTGGAGTTTCCCCACAATCGAGCCCACTTAGCTTGCTACCCCATTTGCAAAACCTTAGCAAGTATTGTGCCTCATGAACCATTCAATTAGAGATCCCTTCACTCTTTTTGAATTTTAAGTATGGGGGTTTACGCAGTGCATTATATTAGATATCATTTTCGGATTGAACTGCGTTAAGTAAGTCATTCACGTATGACCATTTCCATGAGAGGTAGTCGAAACTGACTAATTTCTCATGATTTTTGAATAGTTCACTTAGCAATCATTGCATCGGGTGATGCTCACAAGGGTGAAGAAGTAGGATTGAAACTAGTGAAATGAATCACATAGCATCAATCATCACTTCCGAGGCTTGCACCCGGTTACCAGGACTTCCCGGGAGGTCACCCATCCCAGATCGCCTCTGGCTCAAGCGCGCTTAACTGTGGAGTTCTCCCCACAATCAAGCCCACTTAGCTTGCTACCCCATTTGCAAAACCTTAGCAAGTATTGTGCCTCATGAACCATTCAATTAGAGATCCCTTCACTCTTTTTGAATTTTAAGTATGGGGGTTTACGTAGTGCTTTATATTAGATATCATTTTGGGATTCAACTGCGTTAAGTAAGTCATTCACGTATGACCATTTCCATGAGAGGTAGTCGAAATTGATCTCTAATTGAATGGTTCATGAGGCACAATACTTGCTAAGGTTTTGCAAATGGGGTAGCAAGCTAAGTGGGCTTGATTGTGGGGAAAACTCCACAGTCAAGCACGCTTGAGAAAGAGGTGATCTAGGATGGGTGACCTCCCGGAAGTCCTGGTTACCGGGTGCAAGCCCCGGAAGTGATGATTGATGCTATGTGATTCATTTCACTAGTTTCAATCCCACTTCTTCACCCTTGTGAGCATCACCCGATGCAATGAGTGCTAAGTGAACTATTCAAAAATCATGGGAAATTAATCAGTTTCGACTACCTCTCATGGAAATGGTCATACGTGAATGACTTACTTAACGTAGTTGAATCCCAAAATGATATCTAATATAATGCACTAGGTAAACCCCCATACTTAAAATTCAAAAAGAGTGAAGGGATCTCTAATTGAATGGTTCATGAGGCACAATACTTGCTAAGGTTTTGCAAATGGGGTAGCAAGCTAAGTGGGCTTGATTGTGGGGAAAACTCCACAGTTAAGCGCGCTTGAGCCAGAGGCGATCTGGGATGGGTGACCTCCCGGGAAGTACTGGTTACCGGGTGCAAGCCCCGGAAGTGATGATTGATGCTATGTGATTCATTTCACTAGTTTCAATCCCACTTCTTCACCCCTGTGAGCATCACCTGATGCAATGAGTGCTAAGTGAACTATTCAAAAATCATGAGAAATTAGTCAGTTTCGACTACCTCTCATGGAAATGGTCATACGTGAATGACTTACTTAACGCAGTTGAATCCCAAAATGATATCTAATATAATGCACTGCGTAAACCCCCATACTTATCATCCCCAATTCTTCTAGGAGAATCTCTAGGTTCTTATTCTGAGACTTCATCATCGGTTGTTGGCATTATGATACAAGTGTTGTCCTTGATGGAAACTCACTCACAGGTCAATTCATTTTTTATAAAAGGAAACTCACAGTACAACAAGAATATTCAGAGGTAACAGGGTAGTGGTATAGAAAAAAAGGAAGATGGAACTATGGTCTACTGATCAGAATAAAGAAGGCAAAGGAAACAGTTGATGTAAATCACTTTAAGAAGTATACACAGGACAACATAGTCAAAACGACATACACATGCTCATAAATAGAACAAAAAGAGTGTATATGTATATATGCACTCTCAAAAGAGGAAAAGCATGTACAGGTTAGAAAATCAAGATTTTGGTCTAAGGTATTTAGTCCAAGGTCTTGAGAAAGGCCTAAAACTATATAAGGAGGAGAATATCATTAGGCTAGGGTGTGCAAGTGAATGGGTTTCTAATGAATACCTCTATCTGAAGTATATTTTATATTGCAGGGGCTATGTTGCTGATTCGATTTTAAATATTTTTTCCACCTTGAATTCAATGTTCGATCAGGATCATCAGACCTGAAATGACTTATCATTGAATGATATGATATTGGTTGGGCCAGATCTAATTGTGTACACCTATTTTATTCTTTAAATGTCATGATTTGGGTTTGCCTGATTTCTGGAATAGCAGCAAAGTTATGAGTTAATATTTACATATTTATACGGTGGTTACTCTTGGTAAAAGCACGTGTACATGCAGGTTATACTCTTCCAGGTAGTGTATACAAAAGAAAAGCCATGTCTTCATGTTTGACTAACCTATCTGATTAGTTTTGTTGTTTTACTGTTGTCTATCAATGAAGTATTTCTAGATCTGGAAGTAAAACTGAATGCATAGGGAATTTCATATCTAATTGAATGCTTGTATATGTAGGGTGATCTCTACTACTACCCATGTGAAGCTCTATAAATTGACAATAGATGTTTAGTATATTGCTGCTTGGTACAGAATTGATTCAAAAGTTTTAGGTTTCAGTAGTTTTGAAGGTATACGCAGGTTTTATTGAAGGAAGTAGCGTATACACGTAGGTTGGGTTCAGTAAAGTAGTGTATAGATTCTGATGCATGATTTCTAAGGTTGCAGCTAGTTCTGAATGACGATGCAGGTTTCTGGGTTCAACAAAGTGTTCTAGTGATAGCGATCTGAATAATCAGATTTACTGATTATTCGTTGATGCAGTTTGAAATTTCTAATGGGTCGAGTATGAGAATTTGATGAAACTAGGCCTTCATGTGTATTATTGTGTACCGGGAGCATCCAATCTAAAAATTTATGAAACATTGTCCCTGGAGGAAGAGGGAAGACCATAGCCTTCTGTAGGCCCATGCCTAAGTACTAGTAAATACATTGGCTGGTACAAGTGCTAGGGGGTTGCAGCTCCCTTCTAGCAGAAGCTAGAAAATGAGGGAAGGTTGTAGCCTTCTCCAAGTGGGTGCCTACGTACTGGTATAAGTCTGCACCAGTACAATATTGTAAACATATTTTCTTATTATTAAAACAAGACAAAGACGACAAGATGAGGTGGTTTTTACCCACATTTGGTTTCCACCTTAAATATTGGTGTTCATGTGTTATGCTTATGTGTGACGGTTTATTCTATTTTTACTGCGCTATTTAATAAGTCACTACTGCGCTGGTTATAGATCAACACATGATAAATTAACTAAATCACAAGTTCTTTGGGTATACGTTGCTTTCTCTAATCACAGTAGAGTGTACACACTACCTCACTTCACAAAAGTAGTCTATATAAATCTGTTTGGGAAATGAAAAATTATTGATCTGATAACACTGATTCACCCACCCTCTTAATATTATTTCCAATAATTAGTATCAAAGCAAGTCCTTAAGAAGAAGCTTGATTGCTTGAAGGAAGATATTTCAAGATGAATAGTCACGAAGGCACGTGATCCTTAAGATAACCAATCTTCAATGGGAGGAACTTAGTATATTGGAAAATAAGAACCAAATCCTATCTGTAATAACTTGGAGATGATGTTTGGGAAACTATGGAAGGAGGATATCAATTTCCAACAACAATTCCTATAGACTCTGCAAGTAAGAAGTTATATGAAACCGATGCCAAAGTTGTCAATATATTATTGGGAAATCTATCAAAATCAGAATTTGTCAAAGTCATGCAGCTCAAAACAACCAAAGAGATACAAGACAATATAATGCAGAGCTATGAAGGAGGCTCTCAAGTAAAACATGCTAATCTTAAAACTCTCAGAATTTAGTATGAAACCCTTAAGATGCATAGTGATGAAACCATTGCTAGTTACTTTTTATGCATATATGAGATTGTTAATTGTATGAATAATTTGGGTGAAGAGGTAAAGGAAGTTACATTAGTTGAGAAAATTTTGAGATCTTTTTCTTCTAAATTTGAGTCAAAATTGTTTGCAATAGAAGAAAAATGAGATCTTCAAACTATCACTGTCACTCAACTTCATGGAATCCTAACTGCCTTTGAAATGAGAAAAGGAGGTCCATCAGATATGAGAGAAGCCACATTTAAAACATCAGCAAAGGGAAAAGAAAAGGAAGAGCATAATGAATCGGGACGCATTTTAGAAGAAGAAAATGAGGTAGATTTTGTTAAGAAGCTTCAATGGGGTTCCAGAATATTCAGTGGTAAGCTATCTTTCAAATGCTTTGCTTCTGGTAGATTGAGTGAATATACTACCAAATGTCCTCATAAAGATAAATATGAAAAAGGGAAGGAATATGAAAAAGACAATCAAAAATAGATTATGAATAGAAGGAATTACTATATACATGAAGATAGTGATGGTTTACCTAATAGTGATGAAGATGAAACTAAACAAGATTATAGACTACTCATGGCTTATGACAATGATGATTTTTTGGATGCATTAGAAGAGGAAGACTTTCTTGAAGAAATCACTAAACTCAAAATCTGTGTAGAGGAAAAGAATATGATCATACATACTTTGACACACCAACTTGTTGAAAGAGAAAAACATAATGAAAATCAAGAATTTGAAATTTGTGTCTAAGAAAATATCTTGAGAAGACAAAATATATTAATATTAGATTTGCTAAAGGATTAGAAACTTTATAAGAAATCCTCAATGTTCAGAGTTCTCCTCTGATAAAGACAGGTCTTGGATATACTGAAGATTCCTCTCAGTCATAGAAGTCGTCAGCCTCCACTAGAAGCTATCTTGGTGCAACAAATACGAGTGAATAATATGCCAATTTTCAACAAAAGTCTAAAATTACTCATCAGGTAAATCATACTGAATTTACTCCAAGGATGAATATCAGTAGAAGCCTTAATAAATAGGTAAAGAATATCAAAATATACTATGATCACTGAAATCTCTTTAATGGGCAATGTTTTTAATCTCATAATGTTGGCCACAAGGCTGATCAAAGTGTTTCTTAGAAAACCATCATGACTATAGAAGCACGAAATCAAATGAGTGTGATAGGAATCAAGAATAGTTCCTATAATAACTTTTCTCCTCTTCAAAATGAAAAAGAATGATCGATTTGTAACAATTTTGGTCATGAAGAATCTGAATGAAGGAGAAAATATTGGCCAGAACTTGAAAATGAGAAAACACCATTAAATCCCAAGATATGGAAAAGAAAGGAATCTCAATCAGAACGTTGTGGCATAGATCTGTATGTAGAAGGACAAGAAAATCAGTAGTACATTGATAGCGGATGCTCCAAACACATGACAAGTTATAAAGAGAAACTGCATTCATATAAAGCTTTAGAAAAGGAAAATAATGTCTCATTTTGAAGTGACACTCTTAATATCATTAAAGGTAAAGGCTTTGTTTTCTTGAAATAAAAACTTAAAGCTAGAAATGTCATGTTTGTAGATGGTTTAAAGCATAGTTTGTTGAGTGTCAGTCAAAGGTGTGATCAAGGAAATGAAGTGGTATTTCGATCAAACAGATGTGTGGTTCATGAGCTTGATAGTGGAAAGACAGTTACCAAGGGGACAAGAACTCCAAACAACTTATGTATACTTAACGAAGTACAACAACAATGCTATCTAATCAAAACAGATGAAAACTCGCTATGGCATAGAAGATTGGGACATCTAAGCATTTCTCAAATGAGAAAAGCATGCAGGCTCAAGGAAATTCGTGATCTTCTAGATATCAACATCCCAAAAAATACCATATGAAAACCATGTCAAATTTGTAAGCAAACTAGAGTTCACTTAATTGAAAAAGAAGGTTCAGCTAGTAAACCTCTTGAAATCATGCATACTGATTTATGTGGACCAACAAGGAAAAAGTCTCCTGGTGGGGAGGAATACTTTATTTTATTTATTGATGACATTTCCAGGATGTGTTGCATAGGTCTACTAAAGCACAAATACGAAGCATTTGAAAAGTTTAAGGCCTTCAAAGCTTTAGTTGAAAATGAATCAGATCGAAAAATAAAATGTCTTAGATCTAATTGAGGGGGAGAATTCATATTAGATGAATTCTTTTACTTTTGTGAACAATGTGGAATAAAAAGTCAATTCTCCATCGCAAGAACTCCTAAACAAAATCATGTTGTGGAAAGGATGAACATAACAGTTTAACGAATGGCTTTAGCTATGTTAGATGAATCTAGTATTCCTGCAACCTCCTACGGTGAAGCTGTATTTGTTGTCGTAACTATTCTCAACCAAGCCAATGTTAGGGTAAATATAAATCAAGCTCCATATGAACTTTGGTATGGTAAGCCTCCTACCATAAAACACTTTAGAGTTTTTGGAAGAAAATGTTTTATCAAAAGGACTATTGAAAAACTTGGTAAGTTCGAACCTAGAGCAGACGAAGTAATTATTGTAGAGTCATGATTCGGATTACCCACAGTTTCTAGTTCATTTAGCCGATGTTTCAAATTATACAAATGTTATAATAAAAGACTTCAGAAAATTTCATCCAGAAGTAAGTGATACAAATGTTATAATAAAAGACTTCAGAAAATTTTTTAAAGCATTGATGTTGTATTTGATGAAGCATGTAGAAATCTGGAACAAATGAAATCAATAGAGGAATATGATAGTGAGGAAGTTGGGGAATGCTTTCCCGCATCAAATCCAAATGATATAGAAGAATAAACCAATGAATCACCATAAGAATATACAACATATATGGAAAAGACTCCATCTGGGTATGTTCAGAAGAATCATCCAAAATCTCAAATTCTAGGAGAAAAGTGAGCTGATGTATAGACAAGAAGAATTCTTACATGGACCTCAAGCTATATAGCATTAGTATCTTCCACCAAACCTCAGAATGTAAATGAAGCCTGCAAAGATGAATTTTGGTTTAGAGCCATGGATGAGGAACTTGACCAAATTGAAAAGAATGATAATCGAGAGTTAGTTCCCAGACCTCATGATAAAAATGTTATAGGAACAAAATGGTTATTTAAGAACAAGCTGAATGAAAATGGAGAAGCTATTGGAAACAAGGCCATACCTGTTTGTAAAGGGTATGCTCAACAAGAAGTTATATATTTTGAAGAAACTTTTTCACCTAATGCAAGACTTGAAGCCATAAGGATGTTTCTTTCTCTTTCTCGTTTTCGAAAATTCAAAGTATATGAAATGGATGTAAAATGAACCTTCCTTAATGGATACTTAGAAGAAGAAGTTTATATTTAACAACTAGAAGGATTCATTCTAGGAAATTATGCAAAACTCATATGCAAGCTTAAAAAGGCTCTCTATGGTCTGAAGTAGGCTCTAAGGACTTGGTATTACCTCCTTGACAAAATATCTACAACAACAAGGTTTCACTAAAGGTTTTGCTGATAGAAATTTATACACAAAGGTTGAAAATGATAAATTGCTAATGATTGTTTTTTATGTTGATGATATCATCTTTGGTAGGAATGAAGAATCCATGAGTCAGAATTTTTCTTAAGTAATGCAGCAAGAGTTTGAAATGTCCTTACTTGGTGAAATTACTTATTTTCTTGGTCTACAAGTATAGAATACCAGAGACGGTATCTTTCTTTCGCAAACCAAATATCTCAAGTGGATCTTGAAGACGTATGGAATGGAAGATTCTAAACCAATATGTACTCCAATTGTAACAGGATGTAGTCTCAGTTCTAATAATGAATCACCAGGAGTAATCCAACAAACTTACGGATCTATGATTGGAAGTTTGATTTATATAATATGTACCATACCTGATATCATGCATGTAGTAGGAATTGTTGGAAGGTTCCAAGCAAATCCAAAGGAATCACATCTCCAAGCAGTCAAAAGAATTTTCAAATATCTTCAAGGAACTCAGGACTTTCGACTATGGTAGCCTAAAGATACAACCCTTACTCTTCATTCATATACAGATGCAAATTGGGAAGGGAATGTTGATGATCGAAAAAGCACTAGTGGAGGTGCATTCTATATGGGTTCTCGGTTAGTGTCATGGTTCAACAAGAAACAAAGTTCGATTGCCTTATGTATAGCTGACGCATAATATGTGGTTGCTAGTTCTTGCTGCACACAACTACTTCGTATGATGCAAACATTGAAAGACATTTAGATCACATGTACTCCACCCATATCCATCCTATGTGATAAAACAAGTGCCATCAGTATTTCAAAAAATCTAGTCATGAACTCCAACACCAAGAACATATGCATTAAGTACCATTTTCTACGAGAACAAGTGCTTGAACAAAGGGTTAAATTAGAGTATGTTCCCTCCAAAGAACATGTTGCTAATATATTCACTAAACCACTTCCTAAACAAACATTTGAATATGTCAGACAAAAGTTGGGAGTAGTTGTTGTTGGGCATGGAATCCCCCCACAACATGTTTTGGGGCTAAAAGCCCAAGTTTTGGTCAAATCTATTGTATGACTCCATGAATTGGGCGCGGAGCGTGAATTATAGGTTAAGTCATAGGGTTGTCTGCCCTAAAGTATTGTAATGTAATGTAAATTCATGTCAGCCTACCCATGGTCCGCGGACCATGGGATTATATAAATCAAGCAAGGCTCTAAGTTGTAAAGAGAGCCAATAGGAGAGAAGAACATGAATGGATCGAGAATAAAGTAAGAGTCTAAGTGTATTAGGTCATAGTAGTAGGAAGAGGCTCTGGAGCTGAGTGCGCAGAGGCCTATTGGAGTCCACAGCTGAGTGCGTTGAGTCCACAGTCGAGTCTGTAATCTTGATCAAAGAATAATCAAGAGAATTTGATTCCTATTTCTATGTATCTGCTTGTGCATTGCCTTCTTTAGATTTATACTATTTTATTTATCGCGTGAACTGATATGATTGTTGAATATGTTGTACTAGTCATTCATCTTACACAATAAGTTAAGTAATCGAGTAATAACAGATTAAATAGCAAGGAACTTGTGTATTATACAGGTTGCACCCCGAGTAGGGCTGCACAAAATAAGCATCATAGGTTGCGAAGGAATAACAAGTGTGCATAGAAACATGTGCGTAGTGTCAAACCGCGGACCCCCAGAAGCTAATCAGACATCCCTAGGGTGTGGAAACCTAGTTCTAGCACCCTCCCATAATACTTCGAGTGAGACATTAGTCTGCGCTCCACAGACTCTTGCTAAAAGGGCTAGTATTATAGCGATTTGCTTGGCTAAATCACCTCTAAACCTGGGTCAGGCCCATACAAGCCAAAAAATGGTTCGGTTGCTGTGACCAAGATCTGCATAAGGGATGTTTGATTTCATGCCACTGGAATCCAACACAGAAAGAAATTGGAGAGTCATTGGACAAGAAGATTCACGAGTTCGCAGCACAAGAAAAAAGAACTCCCTGAGTATCTAAGGAACAGTGGTTGGAGTGCTACTTGTATGTGGAAATCCACAAAATTTTCTTTGCATCCTTCCTTTTGAGCTGTATGAGTTGATCATGAAGTTAACATATAGCCAGGGAAGGTGTAGGCTTGACAAACCAATAGTGTGGACTCCAAAATTAGTGCGCAGACTAGAAGCATCACGAGATAAGATCACATGAGCTATGGAGCATTGGCTCGACCAAATAATAGGAGGATTTATCACTAAGTTTGCAGTATAGACGACCGTCAGCTACAGTGAGGCAGAGTGATGTTTCCTCAAGGGACCGTGAGGTAAGTATATTAAATCTTTGAACACTTGGATTAAAATGCTATTGTGTGAAAATCAGGTTATGCGAATAAATTAATGTTTGGAACTACGTGAACTAGGAAGATCTACAGAAGTGGAGGTAGCAAAGAATTAGAAACCAGTCCCTTAATTTCACCCTCACGGCAGAGCGAGGAAGAGCTAGCAAAGATTTCTCCAAGAAGCGCTCTCAGTTTGATAAGGCAACAAATTATGCGCTTACCACCTCCACCCAAACCGCCACCTGTCTCACCCTCCTCACCTCCATCTCCACCCACCCCACCTCCGCCACCACCACAGTTTAGTATGGTGAGTTTGATCAAACTACCAATATTTGAAGGAGTGGGGAATGAAGATCAGGACTAATTCTGTATTGTGGTAAGAGCAGTATGGGAAGCACAAGGCATCATGGATGACAATATTAAGAATGCTATGCTGGTGAGCGCGCTGCAGGATCACGCATTAACATGGTATATCAAGCATTCTAACGGCCACCCAAACATAGGAATCGTAGCAATCTAGGCCGTGATAAACAGGGAATTTAGCAAGACAAAGTCAGAAAAACAATCAATCATTGGGTTTAAGGAGATTGTGATGGTCCCAGGTGAGACCCCTTGGGATCCGGGCCAATGGCTGAAGAGTACGATTCATGAAGCCAATATCACTTTGACAGATGGACAACACTGTGCATGGTTTGTAGCATCACTTATGCCACACTTAAGGATGGTGCTATCATAGAAAAAAAATTCCACCCAGGCTAAAGCTTTGGAGATTGCAATGAGATTACATGAGACCCCTATACAAGACCATGGGTTGGGAGTCCAACAAATCCACGTGAAACTATAGAATATTTGTCTGGAAATGCAATGTTTGAAACAGGACAAGACACCTCCGCCAGAGGCGCATGAGGAAGTATGGTGCATAAAATGCAAAGGCCAAGGGCACGACAAGGACCACTGTCTAGTGTTCAAGAACTACTTGGCAGGAGGAGGGCCAAAATCATTAAGACCTGAAGCATAGGCAGGGTCGAGCGCGGTGTCTACATTATGGTGCATGATCTGTGAGATAGGAGGAAAACACACTACGGATAATTGTCATTTTTTGTAGAAGTATACGCAGACGTCCCAACAACTGTTTTGTAGTTTCTACAGGTCGGTAGGCCACGATGAACGCACCTGCCGAAGCTATGAGCTAATGATGGATTGGACTCCTACCTATAGGGTGCAAACTGAAATGTGAGCCCTTAACCCAAATGCAGGGATGGCGCGCACTCGATTTCGGGAGCATTTTCGAGGTCAAGGTGGAATGGGACAACATATGGGTCACGAACATCTAATTTGTTACAATTGCAAAATGCCAGGGCACTTTGCTTGTGATTGTACAAACCCAAAAATAACATCATTTTGGTACTGTACTCAGTTTGATCATGAGGCAGAAGACTTCCCTTCGCTGATAGAGATGATGAATGAAAAGGGGTAGTCCATCCCCCTCCAACCCAGAATTTGCAGATGATGATGTCTAAGCCACATGAAGAAGATCTGAATGTAAACATGATGCTTAGGAGCCACATGACCATGGGAGATGATACATGGAAGAAACCAGAATAAAGTGTGTGGATTCGCAAGGCTTGTACAAAGGAACCCGAATTTTATTTACAACTCATGAAGGAGACATTCATGGAAGATAAGAAGAGTTTCATAGAGTCCTCCACTTCAGGTAGTAAGGATCAACTAGAACCAGGGATGGATCCTTCAATGCTCACTACCATTTTAGAGACATGCATGAAACTGCTGCGTGAAAGCAAGGTAGTCAAAGGACTACAAGAACTTATCACTAGGTGCACGTGGTCAGGAGAACCACGCATGGTCCGGAAACTTGGAAAGCATGCATTGTGCACAGGAAGGGAAATGAGGTAGAATATGCAAATCGGCAAGTATGAAATGGATCAGGTAATCTTGGATCTCAGATCAGACGCAAATGTACTACTAAAGCAAACATGGAAACACATGGGCAGACCCACGCGATAGTTGTCTCCTATCTAATTATGAATAGCAAACCAACAAAATATTTTTCCCCCGGGAAGATTGTAACGAGTAATAGTACACATTGAAGGTGTGAGCGTGCAGCCAAATTTTGAAGTGATAGAGATTATCGCTGACAATAATACCTATCTCGCACTACTAGGTATAGACTGGGCCATCGATATGAATGGAGTCATAAATCTAAAGAAGCACAAAATGATCTTTGGAAAAATTCACTATGCATAGTAGCACTACTAGTTCCAACCAAAGGAGTGCAATACAATAAACTAGTGCACGACAATGATAGTGATGACGAACTCGATTTTATTTACAAGATAACTAGAGAGAATAGGATTGGGTGAATCCGACTGCAGATGGATGAATTTCATGGGAGTGCAAAAGCTCATGTACTTCAAATTTAGATGAAGAAGTAGAACTATGGCAGAATCGGTTGCATGAAGTAACAACATTTAATTGCAACATGATTATTATATCACTGCGCTGTGTGACAATAGAGGAAAGGGAGCTGCCGACATATGACAGATTGACAGTGGTGGATGAATTTTTGAGAAAATTTGAAAGCGCAGTACGAGAATGGCAACAATTCGATGCTCTGAAACTAGCATTGCGTGCAATGCCCGCATGATGGCGGGGTACGCATAAAGGAAATTTTAAGGACTAGTGCAGATGTAGAAGGATGATGCGCCTACATTTTGGAAACCCTAGATCTGAATGAAATCTAGTCAACAAGGGCAGAACAACTTGCACACCCACCTTTCCTTATTATTACAAACATATCTTGTATAGCCCGCAAAAGCGCACACCACCCCAAGAACAGAGAATCAGAACAAGCCGCAATAGCAAGAAAGGCGACGCACACTACCAATTATCCACAACAATGCATTCGATAGGGTGTGTGGAGTACTAAACAAGGTTCACCAAGCGAGATGAACTGATTGGGACCTGTGCGTGCTAGCAATTCGATGGGCCTATAGCACGATGTTCGAAACCCTCAGTGCGGAGACAATTCCAAAGGTATGAAATAGAGTAGAAACCGTAATTTGTAAAGATAATACAAAAAGGAATCTGCACATAATGGCTCTCGCAATTGTGACAGTGCATGATGACTAGGATGAAGAAATCACAAAGCTACGTGAGGTTGAACATATAAGGATTTAGGAAGCCATTCAGTGACAAAACCTTAGACTTTGTGAACTTGAAAAAGACCGGGTACGATCAAGGATGAAAAGAATTTTGATGGACGCTAAGATCAAGAGGCTAGAAAATGAGATCATGCAAGCATGTCTCGTAGATAAACCAAGGATGGAAAGGAAAGATACGGATGATAATACCACTACATTAGAAGGTTGTCGCAGAGAATTTATGACTCTGCTGCCATGGCTACGACTGCACCTCACTAAATGTAGTAACTAGGGGAACACACCACATATAGTAGAATGCATGGCGCTGGCTGTTGTGAAGGTAATTAAGGAGTTTTCGTGGACTATAGTGAAAGGCAAGATGAAGTCTTGCACAAGTGGTACAACAACCTAACTAGCCATAGGAAGCATAGTCTCAATGCTCCAGGTAGTTGAAAGTGAGTGTGGGACTATAAAAGAGTATGTTTGAGAGGTGCACAATGAGGGAGGTGCGGGCAGAATCAACATGTCACAAGGGTCGCAACAGTGGAAGGGGGGGTGCGCTGCCGTGTGGGTAGGATGGGAAGTGATTGTTGGTGTCACTATTCATGACAAGATGTCTGATTTAAGGAAAAAGGGAGCAGGTGGCGGGCCTTTAGGACACAAATTAAGGGCAATATTTGGGGCAATTTGCTACCAAGAAAGCATTGATGGCCAAGAATATGGGGGAATGATTGAATTTGAATTCAAAAGGCACTATAAAACTCCGGGGGCTAGCCATGAGACAACACTTGTTCATTTGAGACTTGTGCAACTTATTAGAGCACAGCTGTTGAGCACTGAGCAAGATTTGAGCCCTGAAGTTTGCGAATGACCACAGATAGTTTAAACAAGATGGCGGCTACTAGGAGAGGTGTAGGCTTTTAAGAAGGAACCACCAACGAGGTGGGGCAGAACCCCACAATACATGATGTTCCTGGAGACACTGGGTCACGCTGAAAATCTTCAAATCACCTCGGACGCTGAGGCCCAAGAAAGATAAGTAGGTAGCGAGACTACTCTACATGTCCCCGAGGAATCTGCAGTTTGGTAAACTCTTAATGGAAGAAGGGGAAAGGCTATCAAAATTGAGGATGATGATGAGGAGGAGGACCTGTAGGCTCTCGTCTATGAGATAGAGTAAGCAGAAGAGATGGAAGAGAACATCCAACCAGTGCGCTCTGCAATAGAATTACTTGAGTACACATCACTTTGGGCCACCAAGGACATAGAGCGAATTCGTGAGACAAAGATCTTCTTCGTGCTCGTGGAGGTGAGCATCCGAATGTGGATCAATAGATGGCCACACTTGTCCCCCACAGTGCACGACAGACTGTGGAGCTTTGCAGACTTCAAGGTAGACATGCATAATGTTTACATCAAGGCATGTAAGGATCTAGACATGAATCTTCTGGGTGCTCATGGAGGCGAGCATCCAGATGTGGACCAATAGATGGCCACACCTGTCCCTCACAGTGCACAACAGACTGCCGAGCTTTGTAGACTTCAAAGCAGACATGCATAATGTTTACTTCAAGGCCTGTAAGGATTTGACGTACTAATGGACCAAGCTCCCCTTCATTTCCATTGATGATGTAATATTTTCAGTGTTAGAATCATGGCCCCCCAAGTGGTGTGGCCCAGATGAAGCTGGATAGGACAACAACGTAGAAACAAAAAGATGAGGCCAAGTTGCATGTCACGAAGTTGGTCGAGGAGAGGCACAATGAAAAAGTGGCCATGGAGGTAAGGGTTGTCCGCGAGGCAGCACGGGCAGCCATGGAGGTAAGGGCTATCCATGAGGTATCATGGGTAGCCGCGAAGTAGGCAAAGGCCGCCGAAGAAGCAATAATAGCATAGGCAATAGGGGCCACCACAATGCAGGATAAGCAGGGCAAGGACTTATCTATAGGATAAGAAGAAGATGACACAAACCTCGCAGAAGAAGGCGTGGATCCGAGCACAGATTCTACCCAGCTGAAAAGGCTGCGTGTCACAGAGAAATTAGGTCCAAGAAAAAAATTCAAGGCATCCAAATTAGCCACTGAACTGATCATGTTAACAAAAGGTGACCTCTACGACATCGACGACATGGTTCGCGAGGTCACCAAGGAATCACTATAGGAAGCCATGTCAGAGCAAGAAATTGTGTTGGGGGCCCTAAGGGTGTAGCTGTAGGAACTATAGGTGTGACCCCCATAGGAAGGAATTGTAGCCACCTACGGTGTAGCATGCACATCAGCAGTGGAGTAGCTGCTATGCGCAAAGATGGCCAACACCATAGTGCTACTAGAAGGAGCACTAACAATAGAGAAAGAGGATGACAGAGTCATGGTGGGAAGGATCAAGGGACTTGGCCTTAATTTGGCTGCCCTTACACAAGACACATTATACCCTACAGGATGGCATAATAGTAGAGCTTTGTGCCAGTGACGGCTGCGCGATTTAGGTGATGAGTGAGCAAAAGATCAACATCAAACAACTCAGCCTGCAACATGAAGAACTGGTGTCACAGAGCCAAGAAATCATGTAGACTATTGATGAATAATGTCGGCGAGTCCCAGAGTTTTCCATCGTCGCAAACCTACAAACAGAGATGTGGATCCACTGTCTAGCAAGTGGAGTCTGAAATACTCATGCAGAAACAACACATGTGCCGCTGGAGCTAAATCTCCAGATTGTCGAGCTATGGCTGAAGGCATAGCCTTCCACTCCTCCAGAAGTTAGAGAGCAACGTGTTAGCACTATTCAAAAAATATTGGAAGAAATTGGACGGGAAGTGCAGGACTATACCTATATGTTGGACCAAGCCTTTAGCATCCTCACAGCCTTGTAGGAGGACCCCAACATACAACGCCTGGAAATAGAGGTGCAGGAGCTTCAAGAGCAGTATGATAATGTAAGGGGAACTGCACAGAAAATCGTCCTCACCCAACGGCTGGTAAAGATGTAGTAGGCAAGGTCACTGAAAGAGCAGGTGGATGTTGCAAGACAGAAAAAGGCACTTCTCAAAGTGCACATCTAGCCATGGATTGATGAGACCTTCACCATTACAGTAGATATTGAGGGGAAGCTCACACAGATGCAGCAACTCTACACACTAAGGTAGCTAGCTGATACTCACAAAGAAGCATTGCAAGAGCACATGCAGCAGGTCCAACAAACTGCAGAATAATGCACCGCGGACCTCCGAGTAGTATGGGATGAGTTGGAGGGGCTCCGTGCCAAGATCACCACAATGAAAGAGTGACTTGGGACGAGTCACGATGATTGTGTTGGGGGCTTGTTGGGCATCAAGTCCCCCCACAGCATGTTTTGGGGCTCAAAGCCCAAGTTTTGGACAAATGTACTGTATGACTCTGGGAATTGTGGCGCGAAGCGTGAAGTATAAGTTAATTCATAGGGCTATCCACCCTAAAGTATTGTAATGTAATGTAAAGTCATGTCGGCCTACCCATGGTCCACGGACCATGGGATTGTATAAATAGAGTGAGGCTCTAAGTTGTAAAGAGAGTGAATAGGAGAGAAGAATATGAATGGTTCAAGAATAAAGTAAGTGTCTAAGTGTATTAGGTTATAGTAGTAGGAAGAGCTTAGAAGACTTCGTAGCTGAGTGCATAGACCACTGCAACTGAGTGCGCAGGGTGGTGTCGAGTTTGTAATCTTGATCGAAGAATAATAAAGAGAAGTTGATTCCTGTTTCTGTGTATCTTCTTGTGCATTGACTTCTTTACATTTATATTGTTTTATTTATTACGTGCATTAATATGATTGATGAATATGTTGTAATAATCATTAGTCTTACACAAATAAGTTAAGTAATCAGGTGATAACTGATTAAATAACATGGAACTTGGGTATTATATGGGTTGCGCCATGATTAGGGTTGCACCCCGAGTAGGGCTGCATGGAAATAGCATCTCAAGTTGTGATAGAATAGCAAGTGCACATAGTGATGCATGCGCAGGGTCAACTCTTGGACCTCCTGAAGCTCATCAGACAACCCTAAGTTGTTGAAACCTAGTTCTAGCACCCTCCCATACTACTTCGGGTGAGACCTCAGTCCGCGCTCCACTTACTGTTGCCAAAAGGTCCAGTAGTACCGGGATTTGGTTGGCTAAATCACCTTTGAACTTGGGTTAGCCAATACAAGCTAAGAGTTGCTGCATCATCTTGCTCTTAAGTCTAGTTTTCAGGGGAAGGTTATTATATGTTGGTTCCATGAAGTATAGTCACGTATACATGTAAGTTTCTATGGCTAAAGGAGCGTATATCGTTTTCAAATAGAAAAACAGTGGGTCAAAGTTTGAGATGGGTGCTCTATCTAGTATTGATGATTACAGTCTGACGATATGCTTTGTTCATTGATTTTTATCTAACTGACAAAGATTCCTTGATGAATGACTTGTTGACAATGCACAGGTAGCACAGGTTCAAGGGGAGCATTTTTCTTCACAGACATTCTGAATTGTTTCCATTTTGGTTGCTAAATTCAGCTACAATTTGTTGTTTAATCCATAGGGTATGATATGACTTCTTTTTTCATAATCTATATTTGAATGAGTCCTATGAGACAAATGATGTAATTTTTATCCATACTTTGCATGGGATGGATGATGTAATATTTGTTGTATTTTTTTTGTGTATAAACAATTAGTATGTCCCCACTTGCTTGGGTGGATGAGTCAAATGTGGTGTATCCCCACTTGCTTGGGTGGATGAGTCAAATGTGGTGCATCCCCACTTAGTTGGGTGATTGATGTATGTATGAGTCATTGACCATAAGGAGGTCATACTCACTTAGTTGAGTTATGGAGTGATGTTATTTGTTTGAATCATCTCTGTAGACTTGGAATGTACTCAGGGGGAGTATGTACAACATAATGTATATCAAAGGAGGAAAGTTGCTTGGTCATCCCTTTGACCTTCATGTCAAAAGGGGAGAGTATTTTGTTGTTGCATTTTATCTCTAATAGTTTCTACATCTTCCAGTAATTAGCACCATCATGGTTTCCATCAATTCCAAAGGGGGAAATTTTTGGAATTATGATAGAAGTGTTTTCCTTGATGGCAACTCACTCACAGGTCAATTTAGTTTTGATAAAAGGAAACTGACAGTACAACAAGAATATTCAGAGGTAATAGGGTAGTGTTACAGAAGAACAGGAAGATGGAACTAAGGTATACTAATTAGAATAAAGAAGATAAAGGAAAAGGTTGATGTAAAGCAGTTTAAGAAGTACACGCAGGTCCACTTAGTCAAAACGACATTCAGATGCTGTTACACAGAACAAAAGGAGCGTATTTGGTTCGATGTATTTGGTTAGAGGTATTTGGTCCAAGGTATTGGTCCTAACTAGCTTTGGTCCAAGGTATTGAGAAATGCTCAAAACTATATAAGCAGCAGAAGATCATTATGCAAGGGTGTGCAAGGGAATGGGTTTCTAATGAATACTTCTATCTAAAGTATATTTTTTCTTGTAGGGGCTATGTTGGTGATTTGATCTAAAATATCTTGTGCACCTTGAATTCAATGTTGGATCAGGATAGTGAGAGTTGAAATGACTTATTATTGAATTATAAAATATTGTTTGGGCCAGATCTAATTGTGTACATTTGTTTTATTCTTTAAATGTCATGATCTAGGTTTGTCTAAAGTCTGGAATAGCAATGAAGTTATCAGTTAATATTTATTGATTTGTATGTTGGTTTGTCTCAGTAAAAGCATGTAAACATGGAGTTTATACTCCTCCAAGCAACATATACAAAAGAAAAGTCGTGTCTTCAGGTTTGACTGATCTATCTAATCAGTTCTATTGTTCTATTGTTGTATGTTAATGAATTCTTATTAAATCTAAAAGTAAAACCATATGCATAAGAAGTTTTATATCTAATTGATTGATTGTATAAGTAGGGAGATCTTTGCTATTGCCTATGTGAAAAATCTTTGTAAATTGACAATAGATGTTCAGTATATTACTTTTTTGGTACAGACTTGATTTAGAATTTTTAGGTTTCAGTAGTTTTGGAGGTATACACATGTCTAATTGAAGTGCGTAGCGTATAGATTTAGTTTGGGTTCAATAAAGTGGCATATACATTTTGAGGCATGATTTTTGAGGTTGTAGCTGGTTCTCAATGATGATGCAGGTTTCTGGGTTCAGTATAGTGTTATGGTGACAATGGTCTAACTAATCAGGTTAACTGATTATTGGTTGATGCAATTTGAAAGTTCTAATGGGTCCAGTATGAGAATTTGATGAAACGAGGCCTTCATGTGTATTGTTGTGTACCAGGAGCATATAGTCTGAAAATTTATGAAATGTGTTCCCTAGAAGAAGAGAGAAGGTCGTAGCCTTCTCTAGGTCGGAACCTATGTAGTAGTAAACACATTGGCTAGTACAAGAGCTAGTTGGTTGTAGCTCCCTTCCATAAGAAGCTGGAAGACAAGAGAAAGTTGTAGCCTTCTATCGGTGGGTGCCTGCGTACTCATATGAGTCTACACTAATACAAGATTGTAAACATACTTTTTAGTTATTAAAAGAATACATAGATGAAAGCAACATGTGGTTTTGACCCACATTGGGTTTCCACCTTAAATATTGGTGTTCATGTGTGTTTATTATGTGTGATGGTTTATTCTATTTTTACTGCACTATTTAATAAGTTACTGATGCACTCGTTATAGATCAACACATGATAAATTAACTAATTCACAGTTTCTCTGGGTATACACTAGTTTCTCTAATCACAGTAGCGTGTACACACTAGCTCACTTCACAGAAGTAGCGTATATAAATCTACTTAGGAAAAGAAAAAGTATTGATCTAATAATACTGATTCACCCCCCATCTCATTATTATTTCCAACATTGGTATGTTCAAAATTATTGGTGAAGTCTGAGTGTTCACCACCCGATCAGATTAGATATTCAATTCATTACATTCCATGGCAGTAATACTATATGCAGGGAGGTTGAGTGTCTCAATCTCCCGAGCCCCTCTATTGTTTGGATTTGGATTGGATTGAACAGGAAGTTGTGGACGAAAAGGAGGATTACTAATGGAAACATTAGAATGAAGTCGTAGCTATTGTTGTGGCATAGTTTTGGAGAAATTTCCTGGAGGAGGAGGAGGAGGTCCACACCAATTGCAAGACCATGAAAGGTTTGGACCAGATTGAGGGTACTATGGTTGCCAAGGAATTGGATATTGATAAGACTCTGGACATTGGGGTGAAAAAGGAACAAACTGAGGCCCAAAACTCAGATTATTAAAATACTGAGAACGATCTTGAGTCATACCTTGATTCATGTTTTGTGTTTTTGGTTTCCATGGTTTATTTGATTGCATAAAATACAACAGATCTATTTCTTCATTTGTTCCATGAAAAATTGCCTTCATCCTAGGCATAGATGGAAAGGTGCTAGTGGAATGACTCTATTCACAAATCGTAGAACTATAGATGGAATTCAAGGGGAATTCCTTCAGCAGATTCTTCTTCCTGCATTAAGGATAGAAAATGGACATAGCCTTCTCTACTTTTATCTGTTTCTTTTTCGCCTGTGACACATCTAACTGGGATGATAGTGTGTTGAGGATATTCATTCTAAAATTGTCCAACAAGTTCCCAATCTCTATTTTTGAAACTCCACCACCGGACATCTTGAGATTTTGGATTCCCTTCTTATGCCTCGCAACCCCTCACGAACACATGATTCATAATTCACAGATGGCATCCATTTCCTCTTGCGATATGTATCCCTTTCCTACTACTTCAAGAAATCCAAAGATTCCTCCCTCAGGGCCTGGAGAAACATTATTTTCAATATATTCATATCCATATCATGTTGGCATAATCTCTAAAGACGATATTGAAAACGATCCACAAATTCCTCCATGTTCCCATCCTCTTTCTTCATAATATTAAAGATTTCTTCCTTCACATCTCCTGATTTGTAGTAGTCCTGATATTTCTCAAGGAAAATAATTTTCATATCATCCCATGCAGTAATATATTCCCCCCATAAACCCATAAACAACCTCAAAGTTGTTCCCTTCATGGTAGTGAGGAATATCTTCAATTTCTTAGCATCATAAAAAGAATCATACCCTTGAAAAACAACATCGAATTAAAAAAGGAATGTGTCTAGATCCTCAGAATAAAGACCATGGAAATTAGGTAATGTTGTCAAAGGAATAGGCTTCATAGGCACATCAGCTCTGATATCTACAATTTTGAATTTGTTGAAGAAGTTGTAGGAGCCACGAATATCTTCCAATATTCACTTGGAATCTCAACAGGTTCTGCCTCTAGTTGTTCTATAATAGGTGGTTAAGTTTGTTTGACAACACTCCCTCGACCAAATGGTGTAGAGAATTCTATCGAATCTTCTCCCTCTGAACTTGTAGTGTGCAGTTCCTCAGATCCTCTACTTGCTACTTATTCTTCCTTGAATTACATTTCTATTATTGGGGATGGTTATGGTTGTGAAACTGATTTCCCTCTAGATCTTGTATGAGATCTCACCCTAACAACAACTCACAATGATGCTCCTAACTCAGCTCTTGAAATGATCTCTTGGATGTAGGTATTTCTACCTAGATCTCTCCTTCTTATTTTCAGGGGTATTCCTCAACCCCTTTTATTTGTATCTTTGTTCATGATATCAGGAAATAAAAGGAAAACATTCAAGAAAATTGAAATCTCGGGACTTCAAGAAAGGTGACAAATTCCCTCCCCAAGATGAGAGAGTGGCCCCTAAAAAGAAAGCAAAGGAATAAAATAAATCAATAAAAAATTTAAGCTCAGGACTTGATACAAGTGACATAAAAACTTCACCTCCCAAGACGAGAGAGCGGTTCTTATGAAAAATAAAAAAAGAGAATCAAAGCAACAAAAAATTATCTAATGCTCATGACTTGGAGCACAGTGAAAAGTTCCCTCCCTAGGATGAGAGATCAGACCTATGGTCAATACTGGTCGTACTTTCACGCCTTCAATAGCCTCATCAGCAACAACACCAAAATGTTGGTCTTCGGATATGAATCATGAAATTCACCCAATTCCACATTAATTGTCAACCTAGGGCCCTACAAGTTATTTTGATCCTATCATGAAAAGTATATGCAGGCCATAGTTTCCCTACCCATTACTGAACATTCAATTATAAACTTAACAATGTATAACAACAAGCCATAATTGTAACAACGCATAAGAGTAACAACAAGTAATGATTGTAACAACAAATAAGAGTAACAACAAAGAAGAATCATAGAAACACACTCATAATCATTCACAACAATAAATAAATTAGCTGAAATAAACCTATGAACACATCTATCCAACAACACCTGGTGAAGGGAATAAGCCCAACTCCTTGATCAGGGTTGTGGAAACATCAAGAAGTCATGAAATGCTCAGAAGATCAGAATTTTGTTAGTCAAAAGATATTACTACGTATACTATTACAGACCCAAAGTTAATGTAATTCTCTATGATCTTAACTGTTGGCTTTCACAACCCTGTAACTCTACTCATACAAATTGTTAATACTAACAACTCCTAGAATTACAATAGATCTATGCATACAATTACATAGTGGTTTTTAAAGAATAACATAATATAAAGATAGTAGTGCATTGATTGAAATATTAATCCACCGTTGCAGCTGATGTCTTAAGATAGCACTTCTAGATTGATGGTCACCATTGTTTGAACTACAGTCTTGATTATTCTCCCTCCAAATCTGCAAGAATAATTGAATTAGCAAGCCACTTAGGAAACTGTTGGGCACGGGATCCCCCAAGGGTAGTTTTGGGGCCTAAATCCCATATTTTGGTCCAATTTGGTAAATGAAATGTCAACACTCCATTTTTTGTGGTCACAGAGTGCGTAGATGTTAAAGAGTCATAGGGTTTTCCACCCTTATTTTGAAAATGTAATGTCAGCTGTAGAAGATGTACCCATGGTCTGCAAATGATGGGATTGTATAAATAGAGTGAAGCTCTAAGTAGTTAGAGTAGATCAATAATAAAATCACATAATGGAATTATGGAATAAGATATGGTGTATGAGAGATAACTCTGGGTAGAAGTCTAATTTTTGGGTCGTAGCATAGTTAGAGGCTCTACAACTAAGAGCACAGAGGACTACAAGTCTACAGCTAAGTGTACGCATTCCTGCAGCTGAGTCCATAGGACGGGTCGAGTCTGTAATTGTTTAAAATCATCAGTAAAGAGAGATATTCTACAGTATCTTCGAATTTATTTCCTTCTTATGCATCTATTATATTGGGTATAAATTTCACTTATAATGCTTATATTATGCGCGAATATATGTAATTGTGATTACGTTAAGCTAACTAAGATCTGATAATAAAACACTTAGACTACTTAGGAAGATATGACAGTTCCCTGCCTTAGCAGCATGAAAGGACTTCAACCCCTGGTTAGGGCTACATGGAAGACGATTGTACCCTTTTGTGAAGGTACTGTACGATGGAATGGAGGGTTAAGAAACCTGTGTGAAGGCTAGTATACATGGAATAAAATGAAATCATATCCATCTCAAGGGTGCAGAAACTTGGTTCCAACATCCCCCCATACTACTTCGGGTGAGACTTCAGTCTGCGCTCCACGAGCCGATGCCGAAAGGGACAGTAGTGTAGGGATTTGTTTGGCTAACTAATGTTGAACCTGGGTCAGGCCCCCACAGGCCAACAAATGATTCTGTTGCTAGGACCCGAATCTACATAGAGATTTGTGATGTTGTATCACTAGAATCCAACTAAGAAATAAATCGAAGGCTAGTTGGATAGAAGGATTCACGAGTTCGTAACGCAGGAGAAAAAAAACCCAAGATTGTCAAAAGAAATGTTGTTGGACCAATACCAGTATAAGGAGATCCACGAAATATCATTCACATTCTTTCCTACTGAGCTATACGAAGTAGATCACGAAGCTAGAAGATAGCCAAGGGAGGTGGAAACTTCACGGTCCTACTGTGCGGACCCCAGAGCTAGTGAAAAGGTTGGAAGCATCAGGGGATAATATCATGCACGTTGTCGATCATTGGCTCGATCGTATCATAGGAGGCTTTGTTACTGAATTCACGGTCGAAACCTCAGTCATCTATAGCGAGGGAGAGTGACGATTTTTTTTCAAAGGACTGTGAGTAGATAAAAGAAAGCAAGATATTTTGGGTCTTAATGGAGATGAGCATCAAGATGGCGATCAATCGCAAGCTGCTATTTTTGCCCATAGTATATGCCAGTTTGAAGAGCTTTGCAGATTTCAAAGCAAATTTCCACCATGTTCTAATCAAGGCAAGAAAGGACCATGTAGAAACATGGCATAACCTCCCATATCTGGCGACAAATGATGTGATCTTTGTAGTACTCAAGTCTTGGCCGCCAGAGTGGCACGCTCCAGTAGGCTCTGCGGTGGAAATGGATAATTCTGCCTCACAACGTAAGAAGGAAGATACAAAGCTCTGAATGGCGTAGCTGGCTAAGAAGCGGAGAAAGGAGGAAGTAGCAGCTAAGGCCCAAGAAGTGCGTGATATCATGAAATTGGTGAAGGAGTAGAAAATAGGAGGAGAAGAGCATGAAGGAAATAAGTCACCTTCATGCAGCACTGAGGCAGAAACAGAGACAGAACAAGGTGGCATGGATCTACAGACAATGTCCAACCAACTCAAGTGGTCATGATCGCGAGAGAGGGTAGTGCCACAAAAGAAAACAAATGAATCAAAGACGTCCTTCAGCACAATCACCCTCAGTGAGGGGGATTTGCATGATATCAGAGAAATGGTGAGGGATGTCACCACAAAGGAACTCCAACAATTCAAAGAGCAGTAGCAGTTGGTATTGGGGGCTCTCCAGACAGAGTTGTAGGAGTTGCAAGTACACACTCCACAGGCTGGCATAGTGTCCACCAGACTTGCAATCGACAATTCACCTGCTGAGGAGATGTTGTGCACAAGGGTGACCAACATGATAGTGCTACCAGATGGGGCACTTACTATAGAGACAGATGTCGATAGGCTGATGGTTAGTAGTTTTAAAAGGGTAGGATTGAACATGGCTACACTCCCACAGGAGATGCTCTACCTCTTACCGGATGGAATCACTGTAGAAATCAGGGCTCAGGAGAGTCACGCTGTACAGGTGATAAGTGAGCATCACATCACCATTGAATAGCTGTGCCTGTAATGCAATGAGGCAGTGGAGTAGAATAAGAAGTTTATGTAGGTAGTAGAGGAAGCCTACCATATGGTCCCGGAGTTGGACATTCAAGTAGAAAAAATGGTGGAGGTGCATCTGCAAGTTAGCCACAATGGTGCATCAGGCTCGAGTGGAGATGGCCAGGGTTCAGCTAGAGCTAAACCTGTAGATCACATAATTGCAGTTGAAGGCCTAGCCTTCAACTCTGTTGGACGTCAGGGAATAGTGAACCACCACTGTTATAAAAACAACAACGGTGGTTAACAGTGTAGTGGCAGATTGCATGCAGTTCTTTGAATAGTCATTTGAGGTCCTAACCACCCTGCAAGAGCACTTGAATGTAGAGTGCTTGGAGACAGAGGTGTTAGAGCTACAAAAAAGGTGTGATGAGGTAAAAGGGACTGTATAGATGGTTGCACTTACAGATAAGCATGCATGGATGCAGGAGGAAAAGGTGCTCAAGGAACAGGTGGATGCCACTTGGAGTAAGGAAGCAATCTTAAAAGCATGCCTACAACCATGGATAGACAAGGCTTACATGGTCAAAACATCCATTTAATGGAAGCTCGCGAAACTACAGGCATCTCAGCAAAAGATTCGGAGTAGCAGTTCAACAGAAAACACCAAACAACGAGTGGAAGAAGTCCAGCAGGAAGCCACTTAGTGCGTTGCCAATGTTGCAGTGATCCAAACAGATCTAGGAGGACTTCGCGCTAAAATCTCCACACCTGCATAGTGACTTGAGGGCAAGTCATGATGTTTTGTTGGGGGCCTGTTGGGCATGGGATCCCCCAAGGGAAGTTTTGGGGTTTAAAGCCTGGATTTTGGTCCAACTTTGTAATCCAAATGTAAAGTCTTTGCATTTTGTGGTCAGAAAGCGCTTAGATGTTAAAGAGTCATAGGGTGGTCTGCCCTTATTTTGAAAATGTAATGTCAGCTGTAGAAGATCTACCCATGGTTCGTGGACCATGGGATTGTATAAATAGAGCTAAGCTCTAAGTAGTTAAAGCATATCAATAAGATAATCATCGATTAATGATTCATAATGACATGATAAGAGGTGTACATGTGTAGTTTAAAATGTAAATTGGCGAACAAACGTATAAAATTAATATAGGAAACAGTGTAAAAACATGCAAATTCATCCACCAACATGCAGAATGAAAGCTTGAAAAATTATTACACACAATGGATTTCCTTTGTAATCCTACACACATGAATTTGTTGGTTCCCTATAATACTAGTGATTACCCCATCACTATTGTAGTTATACCCCCTATTTATATTGTTGTGCCCCTATTACCCCCATATTGTTATTTCTGTGCCCCATAGAATCCCTCTATTGTTATTTTTGTGGCTTTATATTATTATTGTTAGGTCGGCTGGATTATATTGTGACTCCTTAGACTCCTATATATAGAAAGGAGGTTTTGTCATTTGTATCATCCAAGAATTATTCATTTATGTAATGTAAAGGAGGTTGCCCCCTCGAAGAGGCTGAATTCTAAGGCGTGGATCTCTCTTTTCTACCTTTTTGTGAGCTGGTTTCATAACATTTCGTATCAGGGCTTTGGATTCTAGGGTTTCGCTGCTCCAAACAAGTCATCGTGGAATTTTCGCTATAACATTTTTTCTGTGACGTTTCAGAAGTCACAAAAAAAACCCATTTGAGAAGAAATCTCGCTGAACCTTGGATCCGAATTTTAGATCTTTTTGCACGATATTTGCGGAGATATGATCTGAGGAATTTGGTCTTTTTGCAGACTCCTGAATTACATTCAAAACAGGTGACCTGGGGAAAATAGTCATAACTTTCTCTCTGGGGATCGGATTGAAGTTTCGTAAGAAGGTACAGAAAGAGGATGGACTGTAGTTTCTTGTGGGTGTTTTTCAGAACCAAAGGTCGAAACAGTGACTCGTGGCACACCGTACAAGTTCACTCTACTGAACTAGTCTATAATCAAGTCACTGTGGGAGCTTTCGCATAACTCTTCCTTGGAGAATCCAATTTGGGTCAGACTTGTAGCATTGGAAAGAGGACACAGAGGGATACTACAGGTCACAAATTCAGGACTAGATAATAAGAGAGTACAGAGATACATCAGAGGCAATATCGAGCTCCTACAAAGTGAAAAAAGGTGTGTAGATTTTCTTAAATTTTTTCTTAAGCTTGGTTTGAAAATTTATTTTGAAGGAATTCAAAGGGCATAGTAGAGCATTATTATCGGTAACTGATGCCCTGAGGAAAGAAAATGCAAACACCTAGTAAGGAACCTGAAAGCTCTGGCATGACTCATGAAGAAGAGGAAGAAATGCAACATGATATATCAAAATTACAAGACCAAGTGCAACAACTGTCCCTTACACAAAAAGGAACAGAATCTAAGATGGATGGTTTAAAGAAAGGTGTAGAAGCTAAGATGGACTATTTAAAGAAAGGCGTAGAAGCTAAGATGATTGAAGTGGAAGCTAAGATGGATGATTTGAAGATAGATTTGAAGACAGACATGGAAGAGTTGAAGAAGTTGCTACAAGAAAGGGTCACTAATGGTGAAAAGGTAGTAAAGGAAACTCATGATGAGAACAAAAGAAATGTTAATCATGATTCCATAGACTCTAATGTTGGATCGAAGACTCACCATGTTCCAAAAATAGATATGAGGAAGTTTGATGGCAAGGATCCCGCCACATGGATATTACAGATGGAGCAATTCTTCGATCTCAATAATGTGCAAAACACACAAAAGGTACGTATGGCAACTTTATATTTGGAACCAAATCAGTTTGTATGGTATCAATGGCTTTGTTCTCGTAAACAATTTATGACTTTGGCAATTTTTACGGAAGAATTGATAGCACATTATGAGGATACAAAAAGCAACACTTTTTTTAGCCAATTGATAAGTCTCAAACAAAAGGGTTCAATAATGGAGCACATTGAGGAGTTCCAAAAATTGAACATAAGGGTAAAAGATATTCCAGAGGAGCATAGGATTGATGTGTTCATAGGGTCTTTAAAGGATAATATCCAACATGATGTGCGCCTTTGGGAACCTGATTCATTAGAGAAGGCATTCAGGTTAGCAAGAAAAATGGAAAGCAAAATTATGGCAACTAGGAAGCATACCATTCACAACTATAAAGACGGAAGTGTTGTTTCCCATAGTCTTCCACAACCTACAAGGTTGACACCACAACAATTGGAAGAAAAAAGAGCAAAAGGGCTTTGTTACAATTGTGATAGCAAATACACGAAAGGTCATAAGTGTGCTGAGAAGAAATTATTCTACATAGATTGTGAAGAGGAAGAAGAAAAGGAGCAAGAAAGGTCAAAAGAAGAGAATATATTCCAGGAACAAAGCCTAGATGAAGAACAAAAAAATCTGACCATATCTTGTAATGCATTGGCGGGAATTACCACTCCTCAAACCATCAAGATAGAAGGACAAATCAAGAAGAAAAAGGTAATAGTGTTGATTGATTCAGGAAGCACCCACAATTTTATTCATTGTAGGGTAGCAAAAGAATTGAATTGCTTCCTATATCCAGCACCAGAGTGTCAAGTGATGATTGCAAATGGAGGAACAATAAATTGTTCTGGAAAGTGCCATAATATCAAGCTATCCATGGGAGAATATGTATTGACTAGCCCAATGCTTTCCATTCCAATGGGAGGTGTTGATGTTGTACTAGGAGTCCAATGGCTACAATCCTTGGGTACAATAGCTTTTAATTTTCAAGAACTTTTCATGAAATTTTCTGTGGAAGGAAAGGAAGTTGAATTAAGGGGTATTGCAGGGAAACCAGGAAAGATAATCAGCTCTAATGGCATGACAAAGCTTCTAAAAAAGGAGCAAAGAGGTGTAATTGCACAATTATGTTCGCTAGATGTTTCCACATTAGAATCATCTATTTCTCCAGATCTCCAAAAAGTCCTGGACAATCATTCCAAGGTATTTGAGACTCCCAAAGGTCTCCCACCTATGTGTGATCATGATCATGCTATTCATCTGATTCCAGGAAGTGTTCCTCCAAACATCAGGCCGTACAGATATCCATATGTCCAAAAAAGTGAAATTTAATGTATGGTTGCAGAAATGCTAGAGGCTGGTATAATTCAACTGAGTCAAAGTTCTTTCTCAGCTCCAGTAGTATTGGTGCACAAGAAGGATGGATCATGGCGCATGTGTCCAGATTATAGGGAGCTCAACAAGCTCACTATTAAAGATAAGTTCCCCATTCCTGTTATTGATGAATTACTGGATGAATTGCATGGATCAATTTACTTCACCAAGTTGGATTTTCATTCGGGATATCATCAAATTAGAATGAAGATTGAAGACATTCCAAAAACGGCATTTAGAACTCATGAGGGTCATTATGAATTTTTGGTCATGCCTTTTGGCCTTACCCTTGCACCTTCAACATTTCAAGGTTTGATGAATTCAATTTTCAAACCATTCCTTAGAAAATTTGTGTTAGTATTTTTTGATGATATACTAATCTACAGCAAGTCTTGGAAGGATCATGTTGAACATGTTGACAGGGTGTTACAACTATTGGAGAAGAAACAATTATATGCAAAAAGATCCAAATGTTTCTTTGGAGTCCAGGAGGTAGAATATTTGGGTCATATTGTATCTCATGAAGGAGTTAAGGTAGACCCTAGCAAAATTAAAGCCATTAAGGAATGGAAAATCCCCACATCCATAAAGCATCTGCGAGGATTTCTTGGGTTGACAGGGTATTATCGCAAGTTTGTTAAGAATTATGGGAGAATAGCAGCACCTCTAACAACATTATTGAAGAAAGATTCATTTTCATGGACT
The DNA here is from genome assembly GCA_031772625.1 of Pinus tabuliformis. Taxonomy (NCBI): domain Eukaryota; kingdom Viridiplantae; phylum Streptophyta; class Pinopsida; order Pinales; family Pinaceae; genus Pinus; species Pinus tabuliformis. The sequence continues at coordinate 1,147,628,492 of CM062804.1, read as the reverse complement.
TCGGAAGCAACAAAGGCCTTTGAACATCTTAAAGAGGCAATGTGCCAAGCACCGGTCTTAGCTACGCCGGACTTCACAAAAACCTTTATTGTGGAATGTGATGCTTCAGGAAATGGAATTGGTGCTGTTCTAATGCAAGATGAAAGACCCATTGCTTTTGAAAGTCGTCCAATCAAGGGAAAGTTTTTAAGCAAAGATATTTATGAGAAGGAAATGTTGGCAATACTCCATGCACTTAAGAAATGGCGACCCTACCTAATGGGAAGACACTTCAAGGTAAAAACGGATCATGATAGCCTTAAATACTTTTTAGAACAAAGATTATCCTCTGAAGAGCAACAAAAGTGGGTCACAAAGATGTTGGGTTATGACTTTCAAATCATCTACAAAAAAGGGAAGCAAAATGTGGTGGCAGATGCACTCTCAAGAAAGGATGAGGATGTGGAAGCATTGTTGTGTGCCATTTCTATTATCCAACCAAATTGGATAAACGAAGCAAGGGAGGAATGGAAGAACGACGAAGAAGTGTGGGCACTTATTCAAAAGCTACAACAAGATTCCAGTACTTCTGATACATTTAGCTGGCAAAATGATTCGTTATGGTACAAAGATCGCTTATACCTCTGTAAGAATTCCCAGCTAAAACAAAAGATTCTTATGGAATTGCACACTTCTCCCTTAGGAGGGCACTCAGGATTTTTAAAAACTTACCACATGGTTAAGAAGGAATTTTTTTGGGATGGCCTTAAATCAGATATTCAAAAGTTTGTGGCGGAATGTTTGGTTTGCCAGCAAAATAAAGTTGAAACAATTAAGACACCAGGTCTATTACAACCTTTATCCATTCCAAGCCAACGTTGGGAGGAGGTTTCAATGGATTTTATCACAGGTTTACCCAAGTCTGAGGGAAAGAGTGTCATCATGGTGGTAGTTGACAGACTTACCAAGTATGCACACTTTTGTGCATTATCACATCCATTTAAAGCCAGTACAGTTTCTACTGCATTTATGGAAACAGTTCAAAAGCTACATGGAAACCCAAAGATTATTGTAAGTGACAGAGATCCCATTTTCACTGGAAATTTTTGGACATAATTATTTTGTTGTCTTGGTACTCAGTTAGCTCATAGCTCATCTTATCATCCTCAATCTGATGGGCAAACTGAGATAGTAAACAAATGTTTGGAAGGATATCTTCGTTGCTTTGTATCTGATAAACAAACACAATGGGTCAAATGGTTGCCTCTGGCTGAATGGTGGTATAACACTTCCTTCCATACATCAACAAAAATGACCCCATTTATGGCACTTTATGGGTATCAACCACCATCCATCACATCATATTTAAGAGAAAATTCTAAGGTTCAGGCAGTGGAACATCACATCGAACATCAGCAACAAGTCCTCCAACTCTTAAAAGATAACCTCGTGTTGGCACAAAATAGAATGAAACAACAGGCAGATCAACATCGCAGTCAAAGAAGTTTTGATGTAGGTGATTGGGTATTCCTACGGCTACAACCATATAAGCAAATGTCCCTAAAGCAAGCTAAGAAGGATAATAAATTATCACCAAAGTATTATGGTCCGTACAAGGTGTTGGAAAAGATTGGTACTATGGCATACAAATTGGAGCTTCCTGCAGCTTCTCGATTGCACCCAATTTTCCATGTTTCATGTTTAAAGAAGGTTATAGTTGACAAGCTCCCAATTCAAACAATATTGCCAGAACTTGACGAGGAAGGAAAAATTATATTGGAACCGGAAGCAATCACAGAAACAAGAACTCGACAGCTACGAAATCGATCAATTTCAGAGTATCTTATCAAGTGGAAGAACTTATCTGCTGAAGATTCCACGTGGGAGGATGAGAATTTTATGCAGAAGTATCCAGCATTGCTCAAGCGTTGAGGACAACACTTTTTTGAAGGAGAGGGGCATGTTGGGTCCCTATAATACTAGTGATTACCCCATCACTATTGTAGTTATACCCCCTATTTATATTGTTGTGCCCCTATTACCCCCATATTATTATTTCTGTGCCCCATAGAATCCCTCTATTGTTATTTTTGTGGCTTTATATTATTATTGTTAGGTCGGCTAGATTATATTGTGACTCCTTAGACTCCTATATATAGAAAGGAGGTTTTGTCATTTGTATCATCCAAGAATTATTCATTTATTTAATGTAAAGGAGGTTGCCCCCTCGAAGAGGCTGAATTCTAAGGCGTGGATCTCTCTTTTCTATCTTTTTGTGAGCTGGTTTCATAACAGAATTTGTGATATTCTGAAATTATAAGTTAGTATTAATATTTTAATGCTATAGAAATCATGCTTCTAGATTTGACATTTTAATGTTTGTATGGTTTTCTCATTCTGTCTACACACCGATACATTGACTAAAAACAAACATATATGTGCAATCGATGAATTGAATGATGAGAGGATTGATATTTACTTGCAACGATTTTTTCTATTAATTAGAGAAAAATCTTTGGGATGATAAAAAATTTGGATAGAATTTTTATATTTGTAATGTGTTTTAGATGCAAAATAATAGCAGGTGGCCATTTCTAGGGAAAAGAGTCTACAAGAATTTGAAATAGCTAGTATGATGAGGAAAATGTTTTATTTCCAGTGGTACAAATAGCTCATTTCATCCTAATTATATTTTTTCAAATAGAGAAATGTGTAATTTTTTCTCTCTATAGTATATTTCATTCGTAATGTTGGGTCTTGCACATAAATTTCCATCAGCAAATTTCTTTCACACATGTGTTATTTCTTCTTAGATTTGTGAATTAAATACTAATCACAAGACAAACATTGGGAAAATAGAAATTTCTAAATTCGATATTTGTTTGTGATACAAAGATTTCGTGACATATTGCAGATTCAAAAACATAACAGGTGGTGACTTATTGGGGAACAAGTTGACGAGTATTTGAAATTGTTAGTAGAGAAAGGAAAGAATATATTTTTTCATATTGATGTGAGCTTTCTATAAATGATTATGTATATCTAATAACATATCATGTAATTTTTTTTTTTTCCAAATGCTTTTAAAAGCTTGGAGTATTGTGCGAGCTTATGTTTTCTTACGTAAAACGGTATCTTTGAAACTTAGTTTTGGGCAGCGGATCCCCCCATAGCATATTTGTGGAGCTTAAAGCCCAAATTTTTGGCCAATGTAATGTAAAGACGCCACAAAATTCAAGCGCGGAGTGCAAGAGTCTAGGGTTTTCCACCCTAAAATAAGGTAAATTAATATAGACTGTGTTAGCCTACCCATGGTCCACGGACCATGGGATTGTATAAATAGAGTGAGGCTCTAAGTGTAAAGAAAGTCAAAGCCTTCAATTGGAGAAATGATATGAGTTTTGGATTAGATCTGATTCTGTAAGTCTGAGTATTGGGTTGTAGTAGTAGGAAGAGGCTCTGTAGTTGAGTGCATAGAGGCCTGGTAGAGTCCGCAGCTATGTGCTCGGATCCTTGCAACTGAGTGTGCAGGGCAGAGTTGGGATTGTACTTGGACAAAGAATTAATAAGAGATAATTTGATTCTAAATTACTGTGTGTTTATTACTTCTATGATATTTATGCATCTTTTTACAGTTTATGATTGCGCGCACTAGTTATAATTGCTGAATGATTAATAAGAATATTGTGCCCACATAATTAAGTTAAGATCTATAATAAAACCACAGTAGGGATAAAGGATCTAGATAGCTCCTCTTTTCACTCATTATCGAGCTACACGGAAGAAGTAAAAATAGTTGCAAAGGATAGATGACTGTGTGGAGCAGTGCAAGTGCATAGGATCATTTCACAAACTTCACAGACTTCATCAAGACATCCCTAGTGTGTAGAAACCTGGTTCTAGCACCCTCCCATACTACCTTGGGTGAGACTTGAGTTCGTGCTCCATGAACTATTGCAAAAAGGGCCGATAGTTTTGGGATTTGTTTGGCTAAATCACTTCTAAACCTGGGTCACACCCCAATAAGCCAACAAATGGTTCTGTTGCCAAGACTGGGATCTACCTAAGGGATGTATGATCTCAAAACACTACAATCCCACAAATAAAGAAATTGAAGAGTGGTTGGATCAGAAGATTCACAAGTTCATGATATAGGAAAATAGAACTCCTCAACTATCTGAGAAAAGGTGGCTCGATCGCTACGTGTATACGAAAATCCACGAGATCTTCTTCACATCCTTTCCATCAAAGTTGTATAATTGGATCGCGAGGTTAATCGACAACTAGGAAAGGTACAAGCTCAATCAACCAATGGTGTGGACTCCAGAGTTACTACATAGACTAGATGCATCAAAAAATAATATCGCGCAATCTGTGGACCATTGGCTCGATCGGATATTTGGAGGATTTATCGCTTAGTTTGCAATAGACACAACCATGAGCTATAACAAAGTAGAGAGACATTTCCTTAAGGGACCGTGAGGTAGGTACATTAAATCCCTGAATACTTGGATTAAGATGCTGCTATGTGAGAAACTAATCATGCGAATACATTAATGTTTGGAACGATGTGGAGCGGAAAGGTCTACAAAGGTACTGAGGGATTAGAAAAGAGTCCCTTAATTTCACCGTCGTGTGAGAGTGAGGAAGAGCTTGCTTAGGTTTCTCTGAGAAATGCAGTCAGCTTGATAAGGCAGCGCATTCCATAGTTATCCCCTCCACATACACCATCACCCGCTTCACCTACTTCACCTCTATCATCACTTACACCACCTCCACCAAAACCACAGTTCAACACGGCAAGCGAAATCAAGCTACTCGTATTTAGAGGAGTATGGAATGACGATTCGAATCAATTGTGGTTCATGGTAAGAGCAGTGTGGGAAGCACAAGGGGTCACGAATGAAAACATTAAGAAGGCCACATTTGTGAGCACGATGCAGGATCGCGCGTTGACATGGTATATCAAGCACTCTAATGATCACCCAAATGCAAGAATAGCGGATATCGAGAATGTGCTTGAAGAAAGAATTTAGTAGGCCAAAATCAGAGATGTAGTAAATCATCGGATTTAAGGAGATTGTGATGCTTCTAGGTAAGACCCCTTGGGATCTAGATCACCAAATGAAGAGTATAATCCATGAGGTTAATATCACGCTAACAGATGCACAACACCGCGCATGGTTTGTGGCGTCTTTGACACCACACCTAAGGATGACGTTGTCATCGTAGAAGCTTTCAACCTAGGCAGAAGCATTGGAAATGGTGATGAGGTTGCATGAAACACCGATACAGGATCTGGGGCTAGGAGTTCAACAAATCCAAATGCAAATATAGAATCTATGCTTGGAGATGCAGAATTTGAAAGAAGATAGGGTGCCATGGCTAGAGGCACATGAAGAAGTGTGGTGCATAAAATGAAAAGGATAGGGCCATGAAAAATACCACTGTCAAGTATTCGGAAACTACTTGGAAAGAGGGGGTCCAATTCCATTGAGAATTAAGGCATAGGAAGGGCCAGGCGCAACACTTGCACTGTCATGCGTGATTTGTCAGATAGGAAGAAAACACACGGCGGATAACTGTCATTTGTTGTAGAAGTATACAAATACTTTGCAGCAGCTATTTTGTAATTTCTATAGGCCGGTGGGCCATGACAAGCGTACTTGTCATAGCTACAAATTGATGAGGGAGTGGACCCCATCATATAGAATGCAGATAGAAGCACAAGGCCTTGACCCTGCCGCGGGGATGGTGTGTGCTGGATTTGAGGGCCAAGGTCGAGGATGAGGAGGAATGGGACCAGAAAGGGGTTGCAGATAGTTAATCTATTACAATTGTGGAGGACCAGGGCACTACACTCATGATTGTACCAGCCCGACAAGAATATCTTTTTCATACTATGCTCAGTTAAATCATGAAGTAGTAGATTGTCCTACGTTGATCACACAGATGCGCGAGAAAGGAATACTTCACCCTACTCTGGCTCAAAATATTCAAATGATGAGGTCCAAATCATATGAAGAAGACCCAAATGTGAATACGGTGCTCAAAAGTGGTGCAACCATAGGGGAAGATAAGGGGAAGCAACCTGAGGAAGATACATGGGTTCACAAGGCTCCTATAAAAGAACCTGAGTTTGAATTGGAATGCACAAATGAGATGTTTGTGGAAGCTAAGAAGAGCTTCGCGAAGGCCTGTACTTCAGGAGGTAAGGATCACCCAAAGCCAAGAATGGATCCTTCTATCCTTAGTACTATTTTAGAGACATGTATGAAATTGCTACGTGACAATAAGGCAGTTAAAGGACTACAAGAGCTTATCACTAGGTGCGCAGGGTCAGGTGAACCGCATGTAGTTCGGAAACTAGGAAAGCATACGTTACACATCGGGAGGGAAATGAGATTAACGGCGCAAATTGGCAAATACAAAACGGATTAGGGAATCCTAGACCTAGGTTTGGACACGAATGTGTTACCAAAGCAGACATGGTAACACATGGGCAGGCCCATGTTCTAGTGGTCCCCTATTCAATTACGTATGGTGAACCAATAGAAGATTTTGTGAATGGGGAGGTTGCAAGGGGTAACAGTTGATATCGAAGGCACGAGCACGTAGATGGACTTTAAAGTAATAGAGATTGTTAATGACAACAATCCTTATCCCATGTTGTTAGGAATATACTGAGTAACTGATATGAATGTAGTTATCGACCTTGAGAAGCGGAAGATGATATTCGAGAAAAAGTCCCTTTGAGTAGGCATTCTGCTAGACCCAGTAGAAGGAGCCTGGTACACTAAATTTGTGCGCGACGATGGAAGAGACAATGAGCTAGATTGTATCTACAAGGTAACTGTGTGAGATCAGGATTGGGTAAATCCGACTGTAGATGGAAGGATCTCGTGGAAGCACACAGGTTCCTACACCTTGGATTTAGATGAAGAAGAAGAATGTTGACACAATCGGTTGAACGAAGTGACAACGCTGAATTGCAACATTATGACTAGATCACTGTGTTGCATAACAACCCAGGCCCGAGATCTACCAACATATGACGGATTGACAATGGTGGATGAATTCTTGAGCATGTTTGAGAGTGCGGTACTGGAACAACAATGGTTCAATGCATTGAAGTGGGCGTTGCATGCGACACCTATGTATTGATGGGGAACACATCAAGGAAATTTTGAAAACTAGCATGGTTCTAGAAGGATGATGCAGCTATGATTTGGGAAACTGCAACTACGGATAGTAGATAAATATGATGGATGCGATGACCCACACACGCACCTCACAAAATGGACCAAGGCCTATGGAGAAGAACCTCAGCCTGAATGGGTACACTTTTTCTACCATACCCTAGATGTCATACCGATGAATTCGTATAATGAGACAAAACTCTGACATGGTACAGGTGAATGGGATGTCTTACGCGAGGGATTTTTATTAACGTTCACATTTGAGCACTGATGGTCAGATACTGTTGACGATGCACTTCAAGTCGTAAAAGCCACCATCTTCAAAATACCACAGGAACCACGGGATGTAGTTCAACCAGCATGGGCAACCTAGTTAAGAAGTGCCCTAGAATTTTATAATGTGTAAGTAGAGGAGGATGATGACGACCCCCGAAATATTATTATTCCAGAAGCTTAAGGGTGTCATGAAGTTCGAGGACTAGCAATTGAGGATTCCAACATCACTGCACTGCTAAAAGCAAAGAAGGTAAACATTGCTATAGACGTGGAGCTAAAGTACGCGACGCTTGGGGACTATTGGGTTGATGCTATGACAGATAAGGTCACCGAGTTACTCCTCGAATATTAACATTTGTTCCCAACCAAAATCACGGACTTAAAGGTGATCATTGGTGACCTAGGGATGGTGAAGACCACTGTGAAACCGGACATGAAGCTAGTTAAGCAGCGACCTTACCATTTGAATCCGAAGTATAAAGAAAATGTTCACAAAGAGTTAGACAAAATGCTTGTGGCTGGAATTATTGAACCAATGGAAGAATCCGACTGGGTGAGTCCTATGGTAGTACAGGAGAAAAAATAGAAGGGAAAAATTAGAATCTGTGTGGACCTGAGGAAGCTTAATGAGGCCTGTGTTCACAATCCATTCCCGACAGCGTTTACAGATGAAGTATTGGAAAATGTTGGCAAACATGAAGCTTACTCATTCATGGATGGCTTCTTAGGGTACCATTAGATCAAGATCGTGCCGGAAGATAGGAGCAAGATAACCTTCGCAACTGAATGGGGCTATTTTCAATACACTGTTATGCCCTTTGCACTGAAGAATGTGCCAATGGTATTTTTATGCATAGTGGTGGCCGCATTCAAAGAATACATCCATAAGTTATTGGAGGCTTATCTGGATGATTGGACTGTATTTGGGTTAGTTAAACAACATATAGCAAGCTTACATTTGATGCTGGGTACTTTACGACAACACTAGATTGCGCTCAATCTTAAAACGTGCACCTTCCTTGTCCCCTTTGGAAATCTTCTCGACCATGTGGTCTGCAAACAAGGCCTGATGGTGCACCCTTGAAAGGTTGTTGTTATTCTCTATCCGGAAGAACCGTGAAGTGTCAAACAACTACGCGCTACTCTGGGGCACATTGGTTACTATAGAAAGTTTATTAAGAGCTATGCACAAATAACAACGCCAATGGAACAATTATTGTAAAAGGATGCTACATATTATTGGAATGATGATTGTAAGAAAAGTTTGGATGTCCTCAAGGAAGAAATGGCATTCACTCCCATCTTGGTCTTCCCAAAATAGGTCATCAAGTTTCATGTACATGTTGATGCGTCATATATCGCACCGGGCGCTATACTTACGAAGGAAGGTGCGAAAGGCATGGATCACCCGATCATGTTCGCAACTCGGTGGTTGTCCAAAGCTGAAAAGAACTATTCTACTACTGAGCACGAAGGATTGGCAATGGTATATGCGCTCCAGAAATGCCGCCACTATTTACTTGATGGGCACATCAAGATGTATACCAATCATTCCACGTTGAAATACCTAATTGTTGTTGGGAAAAGTATCCAATACGGAATGACCCTATCCCACTCTAAGGGTGATAGTACCTCAACAACAATCAAAGCAAAGCTATTCAAGATTACTTCTTTATGAGATGTAAAGAGAGAGGAGAAAGAGATCCACTAACCATTATCTTCCGCTAATGATTGATCCAATCTTCCCTCTCTGCTGCTTGCTCCCAGCTCCTTGCTCTTTCACTGGCCCAGCTACAAAAAGATCCTGTAAAAGCACAAGAAAAAGAAACTACAAGAAGCATACATCCATAATTGATTCAAGGATTAGAATAAATCAAATATACAAGCATCAATACGCCACAGAGACACATGCATATAGAAGAACCTCAAATGCTTTATTAATGGAAGAAGTAAAGTTCTGAGAGTGTTACAACCATAAGAGGCCCAATCCAGCAACACCTCCCAGCAGAAAGAAATCTCCTCTTCACCTCCTTCAAACCAATCACCCAATAGTTCTATACTCAAACCAACAACACTTCCTTACATTCACAAGATTCCAGCCTCCTTAGACCTCATGAGAGAGCTCTATATATAGGAGTTTTGGAGAAAGGATGAGTCAGCTTGAGGCTGGCATGAAGCTGACTAGTGTCCTCTCCCACTTCAGTTATTCCTCAGTTCTTGAGTCCACTTGGAGTTTCTTGCTTCCACTTGGAGATCTAGATCCTCTTACTCATCACAAGGCGAATTCCTTGATCCAAGTGTCATTTTGGAAGCTTCCTGGGCATTTGACACCTTGCAGAATGACTGTGCCACTTGGCCAATCTCGCCCAGCACAGGTAGCCTTCATTAGATTTGGCATTCAGCGTAGGTACAGAGTGGAGCAGTTGACATTCAGCGCAGATGCTCAGTGGAGCAGTTGACATGATCCAGGATTAGCTTGTTTTTGAGTGTTTTCAAGTGGAGAACTGATTTTTAGTGTTGTGGTTTGCTGACCTTGTTCCTCTAGGGGTAGGAACAACATGTTTAGGGACTTTAGATCCCTCAGATTATTGAAATTTCATGCTTCATGTTGTAAGGCACAAAAATGTCTATAACAGTTGCCCCCTAAAGTATGAGGTCGTTTATCGGGTGAAATGCTTTATCAGGAGGATCCGAAGTTCATTCAATCGCTGAGAGGTGTCCTGTAATAAATACAATACAATACATTATTTTTCATTCTACTTTCATGATCTAGCTGAGGCGGGCATTCCCATGCTCAGCATTATAAATTCATTTTGGTACACAGAACAGACGATCGTCTGATGGTAGACAGATAATTCTCTACTGAAATTATCATCCTTTGAGTAGGATGATCATCTGCTGCAATGATGTACATATCAAATGTCTTTATTTTTCCTGAATATATATCGCAGCCCGGATGGATGAAACTAGATCCGGGGTCTTCAAACTCGTTCGATCTTCACACTAAGTACAAGTCGATCCATGTGAGAATTGCGCTGAAGTCGAACATGGAAAGACATCGCTTGATTACCGGTCAATAATGTAAACCGTTAACAAGCGCGAGAGGAATCACCAATAATGACAATGACCCTCAAGGTACTGCAGTACAATTCACATGGTGTGAATAAAGGACTTGGCATCGAACACCACGCAAAATCTTCTGGTCGAAGGTCATTGGTGTATACCTGTCTCCGGAAGTGAGAAACTTGCCATTGAGGCATGCAAGCTTCAAAGTACTGGGGGGTTTGTTCCTAGATCAACTTCTTGGATAATGAGCTGAAGTCGACAAGAAGCGATCCGTCAAAGGAGGGCCTTAATGAATCCCACATCAGTGACACGGAACAGAGCTAATGATTTTAGTGGAGGTGAAAACAATCTGTGAAATATGATTCAGGGTGGCGATCATGGGTGGATGAAGGACAATGTATGGCAGTGGATGGGACACGGTTGACTCTTTCTGAACAACATCTCTTGAACATATAACGACACTGATGTGATGGATCGGTAGCATTACCCCAAATGTGGATGGTTTGGCGAAGACCATGGTGATGAGACCGGTGAATGAAACAACCCAACCCAATGTGATACGGAGGACAAAGTGTCATGTTCAAGAGTGACTTGCTACCATTAAAGCTTCGAGGTTCTCCCAATTTTTCCCCAGTCATTTCTGACCAGTACCTCTTTATTTTTTTCAAGCTTGAGGAGGATAACATATGCTTGTTCTATAACCTGCCCTTCGGGCAAGCCCATCGCTATGTTTTAATGAGCCTAGCGATAGGGAAACTCGTTCTCGTCTAAAGACAAGTTTGTCGCTATTTAATCATTTTAACGAGTCTAACGATAAGGAAAACTCGGTCCTTTTCATTTTTAGAGAGTCTGAAAAGGTACAAAAAGTTAACTCCAAAATTCCTTTTTCGTCATCTAATCCCTTAAGTTCGAAAAAGTATAAAACAATACAGAAGGGATGGGTTTTCGATAACTTTAACGAGCCGAATAAAACAAGCGCTCGACCTTTTTGTGTAATAATCCCTCAGGTCCAAAAAGATTAAAATCTAGAGGAGGGATAGCTCTTCCGGTCAATTTAACGAGCTGGAAGGCCAAAACTCGGCAAACTTTTCATATTTTACGAGTCAGATGAAAAGAGCTCAAAGAAGACTCGTCTTTTGAGGAACGAGTGATAAACAGGGATAGCAGCAGATTCCAGGTACAGGTTGGAATTTTCCAATCACGGCAGTGTCACAAGGATGGCTAAGTGAAATCACTCTTCGCAGCTGTTCCTCAAAATAGGTAAACAATCATATGGAGGTGAACGATTGGCCAAATGAAATGGAGGTGGCAGATGCAAACACGACCAAGGCTTTTTATGGCTAATCAATTTATGATCACAATGGTTATTTACCAGAATAGGTTCATTTTTTAATGAGCTTAAACTCTGGAGGAAACTCTTGCTCACGCTTTTCTATTTTTTAACGAGCATAAATTCCACGGTAAAACTGCTCGATCTTATGTTTATTTTTTAACGAGCATGAACTATGCGCTAAAACTGCTCGGATCTCGCTTTTCTAGTTTTTAACGAGAATAAATTCCGCGGTAAAACTGCTCGATTATATGGTCAAATTTTGATTTTTTACCATTACTAGCTTTTCTCTTTTCGATTATAGTACTGCATTTTCAATTGCTGCAACAAAATATGTTAGAAATGAATAATATTTGCATGAAAATGAGATTATAACCCTAATATTTCACTTTAAACTGTGTAAAAAGCCATTAAAAGGTGTTTTTACCTCTCATTTACCATTTCATTTGCATTTGGTTTGTTGGAGCTCTGGAGGTGCCTCTTCCCCCTTGATTTTCACCAGCTGATTCCGGGAGATTCTGCGGACGATTTTCGGCGCCGTCTGGACCAGGTAGGAGCTAAACCCTAGCTCTTTCTTTTCATGGTTTCATTTCTCTGTTTTAGGCCTGTTTCCCAGTATTTCTGAGCCCCAGGGGTTTTTCAAAATCGCCCTAGTTCCAGCGCAGGTTCCCCTTTCGAAACCTGCGCTGAAGGTCAAGCTGCCTTAAGGCAGCCTGACCCTCAGCGCAGGTGGGGGACTCTCTGCCTGCGCTGGGCTCAAAAACTGAGTTTTAAGGTCATTTTTTGATGATTTTTTCGCCAGTTTTTCATCAAAAACAGGAACTTACTCTTTCTCTTGTTCGCTTTGCAGGGAACCTTGAACAAAATGTCCCTTACATGGCGAGAACGAGAACATGAAGAGGAGGACATGATTGCCCTCCATGACCCTGTCACGGTGAACGCGTTGCGGAACTGTGGCCTGCTGAAGTTCTTCCGTATCTCTAGTATGAGAGCACAGATTTCTTTGCTACAGTATATGCTTGATGCTTGGGATCCTGTTAACCAAGTGTTCCAGATTAGGGGAAAGGCCATCCCCTTGACCATAGAGGACATGTACTTCTTGACTGGACTGTCAAGACAAGGTGCCCCCATTTCCTTGTCAGGTACGGCCCGGGGGACTGATTCCACCAGAGATTATGTCCGCCAGTATTGCAGGGAAGGTTCTCAGCCGAGCAGAGATGGCAAGATTGTCATCCGTGAGATTACTGATCAGGCTCTCAGGTCCATTCTGTTCATTATTGGTAGGATGGCCAGCAGTGCAGCTCTGCATGTTGCCAACAAGTCTTATATGCAGCACGCTTTGGAGTGTCTCCAACCGAAAGTATTCAACTGGTGTGATGTAGTACTTGTTCAGATGAAAAGTCAATTGACCAAGGTAAAGGATGGGAAGCTGAAGAACTTTGGATTTGGTTCTATTCTGACTGCCTTTGCCTTGGAGAAAATCCCACTGATGCAGCCTCAGTACATCATACTTGACTTGCCTTCTCCGACCGAGCCACGCATGCAGAGGTGGGTCGACCACATGTCTAGGCATGTTGGTCAACCTCAGATTACTTTTACTGAGGCCTTCTTTAGGTGGTTCGAGCGTCAGGAGATGGCGTTTTCCGAGTATCCATATGTGGGTATGGATTTCCGAGGCGATCCGGATTTGGTGCTACCAGATGGCGAGTAGTGGGGTGCCATTGGTAAACTCCTTGACCATATTACTGTTTACTGTTCTGATTCATAATGTTGCTGTGCTTTATTCTATCAAGACTTTTAATTGTACTCTTGGGTGCATGCAGATATTGGTCTTGTCCATCCAACGGTTCGTCCGAGATCGCTAGTTGCTGCCCCGGCAGTGGAGCCTGCTAGGAGAGTTGTTATTCGCGATCCTGACGATACTGAGACCCTTACAGCTATGCAGGAGCAGGTTGAGAGCCTCACTCGTGGTCTTCCGGATGTACAGATTGACAAGTTACCTTTACAGCTGCAGCGGCATACTATTGGTGTGCCTAGACGATGGACTCGTCTCTTGCGCATGATTGCACAGGCCGTGATGTACTATCATGAGCACCACTAGGCTAGGGTGCCCCCTAGCATCTTTTTTTGAGTTTTTAGGTCATATGACCAATTTTGTCTTGGTTACAGAACATTATGTATGAACTTATATAAACAGCTTATATGTATTTTGATTTTCGGGTTTTATTCTGGTTGATTTATGTGATCCATATGTACAATCTTTGATGATGTGTCCTTTTTCATAAATGTTGCAAATGTCTATCTAACACATAGTTCGCTAATGAGTCAGTTAATGTGTTTAAGTTTCTTGAAATATGTTGATATTGAATTGAATCAAATCGTCTTTCCAAGATCTTAACCCTTAGGAACATGCGATAAATAGCCGGATTGCGAACAGAATATATACCATTGAGTTGTAGTATTACGAGCTGTGAGTCTAGCCTGACAATTAGTCGACGTATGCCACGTGTGATGGCATCAGAGAGTAGTTCTATCAACGCGCTATACTCAGCGATGTTATTCATTGATTGCCCAATACATACACCTCTGAAACTTACTAACTCGCCGCTTGGATCAAAAATGGCCCAGGCTGCGGAGGATAGGTTCCGCGAACTACGACTCGCTCCGTCAGCATATCCAACACATGTCTCCAGAAGGTCCGACATCTGCAACGAATGAAAAGGTGGATCACTTGACCAGAACAAACACTTTAGTGAAAACAAAATACAACAAAAGCATGCAGGTTACTATTTAAGAATAGTAACGCTTGAGGTACAACCCGTTGCGGGGCTGCGCCAGTGGAATTCCATCGTAGTCCATTAACTCGTAGGTTCCTTTTGCTAACACCCTTTTAACAATATAGGGGCCCATCCATAAGGACTTGAATTTACCTGCTCCCAATTTATCGGATTCTTGGTCATAAAGCAAGACCAAATCACCTTCTGAGAAGACACGGGGTTTGACATTTTTGTCGAACTGAGCCTTGACTCGCTTCTTATGGGCCTCGTTAGCCAAAGCGGTGTCACGACGGGTTTCATCCAACTGGATTAATTCCAAGAAACGAGCCTCTTCTTCTGAAGTTCCGAGGAGAAGATCGATTGCGAGTTTAAGCGACGAAATTTCGCATTGGATTGGCAAGACTGCTTCCAGGCCATACACCAGTTGAAAAGGTGTGAACCCGGTTGCGTTCTTTACCGACGTTCGGTAAGCCCACAAGGCTGAGTACAGGATTAGGTGCCACCTTCTTTTATGAACCCCAATCATCCTTTGCAACATACGCTTCAGGACCTTGTTGATTGCCTCAACTTGTCCGTTGGCTTGCGGATAATATGGGGTAGAGCTGTCGTGAGATAGCCCTAGCTTGGCAGCTAATTCGACCATCATGTGATTGCGAAAATGCGACCCATGATCTGTAACTATAGCCTGTGGTACGCCGAACCTGGTGACTACATGATTGAAAAAGAAAAGGGCAGCTGTTTCACCAGTGTTATCCAATGTAGGCATCGCCTCGGCCCATTTGGTAAAATAGTCAACAGCGACTATAATATACCCATGCCCCCCGGTCGAGGTGGGGTTACATTGCATGAAATCGATGCCCCACTTGGCGAAGGGCCCAACAGCAACTATCGGCTGCAAAGGTGCGGGTGGTCGTCTGGTTTTGCTATCAAAAATTTGACAAACATGGCAACTTCTGACTGCGGTTATGCAATCTTTGAACATGGTTGGCCAGAAGTATCCAGCAGCCTGCTCGTAAGATTCTTTGTGCTGTTGCATATCCAGACTGATGCCCCCCACACGCGCCTGAATGACAATCATTCAGGGATTTTTCGGCCTCCTCATGGGTAAGGCACCTCCTCAGAACTGTATCGAAACCACGACGGTAAAGTGTATCACCGACGATCATGTAGTCTTTTGCTTGGTATCATATATGTTTTTGTTCGGAGCGAGAGGTGTTAGGCCTGAACTTCTTGGGTTGGAGATAAACTATGATATCTCCATACCACTCATCGCTTACAGATATCAGAAACAAACTTTCGTCCACGATTGACTCTTCCGATGTTTCATCTTTGGATGATGATGGGAGATCGCACAATAATTCTGCGAAAACTAGAGCTTTCTTTGATTTGGATTTCACAAATTCCAGATCAAACTCTTGAAGCATCGTTATCCATTTTGAATATTTGCCCCCCAGCAACTGTCGCGACAGTATATAATTCATGGGGTTGTAATCTGACAAGATGGTAGTTTTCCGAAAGAGGACATAATGTCAAAACCTTTGAATCGCTTGAACAGCTGCAAGCGCTAGTTTTTCAACATAAGAATATTTACTTTCTGTATCGTTTAAGTTTTTACTTAAATAATAGATAGGATGTTCAATTCCGTCGACTTCTTGAACTAAAACCATCGCAATGGTCGTATCCGCTATAGCCAGATACAGGTTAAAATCTCTTTGATAGTCTGGGGCGTACATTAATGATGCTTTTACTAGACAATCTTTCAGAGCATCAAAGGAAGCTTGCGCCACCTGGTCCCAGACAAAAGGTACATCCTTTTTCAAAAGACGAGTATAACCCTTAGCAAGTTCTGCATAATTTGGAATGAACCTCCTCAGAAAGTTTGCTTTCCCTTGGAGTTTCTGAATCTGAAGCAAATTTGAAGGTGGAGGCAAATTAATGATTGCCTGAACCTTATAGGGGTCGAGACGAATCCCATCCTTAGAGACTACAAATCCAAGTAAACGACCAGAACCGACGCAAAATACACATTTGTGCGGATTGAGTCTTATCTTGTAGTGTCGGCAACGTAGAAATATCGCTCTTAAATGCTGCGGATGATCAGTCCGCTTTCGCGAATGAGCCAGAAGATCGTCGAGATAAGGTTGAACAATGTTCTTGATGTCATGGAAGGCATAATTCATCGCCCTCTGAAACGTCACCCCTGCATTATTTAAACCAAAGGGTAATTTTCGATAACCGAATGTGCCCCACGGACAAATAAATGCAGTCTTTGACTGGTCCTGTGGGCGGATATTTATTTGATTATACCCGGAAAATCCATCCATAAATGAAAAGATTTCACATCTGGCGCATTCATCAATTATCTGGTCGATGAAGGGTGTAGGGTAGTTGTCCTTCGGACAAGCTTGGTTTACATCCCTATAATCAACACACACTCTAATCGTCCCTTGTTTCTTCATAACAGGGACAATATTCGATACCCAATCGGTTAGAGGAACCGGGTAGATGAATCCAGCATGGAGGAGTTTTTCAACTTCCGCCTTAATGGCAGCGGCTTTCTTCGGGTGCACTTGCCGAAGCCGTTGTCTTACTGGTTTGACATCAGGATACATTTTAATTTCATGTTCAACGATACTCGAGTCAATGCCTGGCATTTCATCATATGACCAAGCAAAGACATCTCTAAATTCACGAAAAAGAGCGTTATATATTTCCAGTTCTGAAGGGGAACAACCTTTGCCGACATAAATATTCTCTACAACATCTGTTTTAGTCGAGATATTTATGGCTATAGTCTCTTCAATATTGGATAGGTTTTGCTCGGAATCCACCGTGTTTACAGTATTTGTTAGGAATTCAAATACTGAAGGGTGATAAAGGTCACTCTGAGTTTCTTCTTCATATTCCGGAAGAAGGGAACGATGGTGGTGATCATTCCATGGTGCCCCCTCAATCATCATTGATTGTAAGATTCCTTCGTCAGTCCCATGTACTTTCGACCAAGGATCTAATGGGGTTCCATATTCTCTAGACCTATCTACCCAAACGCTTGACGAGCGTTGATTTGGGCTCGCCTCCCATGCTTGAAACATTGATTGCTACAATATTTCTAAAGGGCTTGGGGGCAAAACCATTGAATGATCCATGTTGACCTTCGTGGAAGATATCATGTTGCAGGTTGCTACAAATGGTACATTTCCTATATAAATAGGAGGTGGTAGCGCGAAAGTCCCCATCAATGTGGGGTCTTTCAATAATCCTACTCCGATATCTTGAATTGAATGGTTTCTCTCATGGATCATGGGAATGCTTCCTGTAACTTGTGAACCATTAGGGAGGAAATTCTGTTGGTCGACGATCGTAATCCCTCCTTCAAACGGGAATGCGATCTTCCTAAAATAAGTCGACACGACAGCTGCCATGGCATAAATCCATGGTCTACCCAGTAGGATGTTATAGTCAAGATTTCCATCAATGACTTCTAAATCAATTTCTACTATTTTTCCTCCTAGTTCAACTTTCAAGTTATTAAGGATACCGTAAGGGGTATAAGTCCTTCCGTCGAAAGCTTTTAATGTCGTCGAAGATTGCGACAAAGTTGGAGATCCTAATGTTTTCCAACAACTCATCGACATAATACATGTCGAGGCTCCCTCATCAATTATTGTTCTGTGAACAGTTTTGTTGAGTGCTTTCACTTGAATAAGGAAAGCTAGCTGAGCTGGTAACTGAGGATCATATCCCTTGTGATCAAAGGATACAAGATTGGAATCCTTGGGATCAACCCCACCAATTGCCGATAACAACGTCTGCCTTTGGTTTGGACAATTTTGTAGCACTTCAAGGGTCGACATAGCGGATGGCGATTGGGCCAAATCTTCCACTATGTTATAATGTTGCGCCGCTCTGGCACGAGGATTAAATGTCGACTTGTGTAATACACACTTTGGCGGTTTTATTGTTAATTCAGGGATGGTGGGTGTTACAACTTCTGTCGAAGTTGTTGTCGAACTACTTGGTTGATCTTTACCCTTTTCGTTCGACAGCTGAGGATTCCCATAATCTTTGTTCCTTGTCGAAATCAAAGCATCATTCTGCTGTTTCGAAACCGACAACATAAGGACTTGCGACGAGGAAGCATTTCCACTATCAACCAGATTTTGACCTGGGTTGGGAAATGGATCAGTTAACACAGCTGAGGTTTGGGAACTTTTAAAGAACCTCTTTAACTCAGCTTTGAATGGGCAATTCTTTGTGCCATGATCCTTATCATCACATATTAGACATGGATAATTCTGTCTCCCTTTCCCAGGAGGGTTTAAAGAATTTTTTCCAGGGGATGACTCACCCTGTTTCTTCTTCTTCCCTTTGTTTTGCTTCTTCTTGCTTCCTGGTTGATTGGTTTCTTTGCCTTTATCTTCCGATACGGCATTTACTTCCGAAGCAAGAATTTCCTCTTTTGCATTTTGATCCGAATTCTTACGGGCTTTCTTTGACGAAGCCTTTATCGATTTCGCGTTTGCTGTGCCAATCACGCCATCACTGGCATGAGAGTCACTATTTGATTTAGGAGGGGGAGGAATTGAAAACTCTGGTCTAGGGGCATCAGGTATTTTGTCATAGAGTGTGCCGGACTAAGTATAAACTAAGTCCAAATATTGTGCACGAGCAATCACTTGCTCCTCTGTTACGACTCCCCCCTTGGCCACATCTTCCGTAATAGCCGGAAGTAACGACTTTATAAACCATTCAGCTAATAGCTGATCGGGAACATATGTTTTCACCATCCTACGATGACGACGCCACTCATGTATATGATCGGATATATGGGTAGCAGTTGTCTGTTTGAAGTTGGTTAATATTTCTGTTCCCGTTTCATACCTTATTGGTAATTGAAAATGGGTTAAGAAAGTCGTGGCTAGGGAACTAAAATTGTCAAAAGAGGCTCTTGGCAATTCAATATACCATTTAGCCGCTGGACCTGTCAATGTCCTCTGAAAAAGGTGAAGCCTTATCGAATCGTCGTTAAGGGTGTCCGACGAACACCACAGATGAAAAGTCATCACGTGATTTGACGGGTCTTCACCTGGATTTCCATTGAATTTCGGAATGTCAGATGGAAGTTTATGAGGAATCACTGGCCACCAAGGGGCATAAGCAATCGGATCGTTCGTTAACCGGTGTAAATCGGGTAACTCTAAAGTTGCCACGAATGGTAACTGTTGATTCAGGTTAGGCGAAGCGTAACCAGGGTACGATGGAATCGCTTGAGCAGTGGGTCTTTGCATACCAGCATAATGTAATTGATGTTGGTATGACTGATACGGTTGGTGGACTTGACCACTGTAAAGTGGTTGGTTTTGACCGTTTTGGATATACGGTTGTCCACTGTTCGCAAAGATCTGCTGCTCAGAACCTTGGTACACTTGCTGGAATTGCGGTTGTTGGTATTGTACAAGCCATGGTTGTGACGCCATGTTCTGTTGCGCCATGCTAACCATTGGACCAAGGTGTGGGGTAATCGTACCCGTTTGTACTTGTGTCGTCCCACCAGTTGGTGATTGTGGTTGTGACCCATGGTCAAGCGACTGTTGCATTACAACCTGAGAAATCTGAGGTTGACATGTAACAGGTATCGCTTGAACTTGCGACACGGTTACAATAGCCGGTGTGGTTGGGATGTTCGTCACAAGTACACACTGTTGCATAGAATATACAATCCTTGGTTGTTGAGGTAGCATATGTACCCAACTACTTGATGCAATTCCAGTATAACCTGAATACTGTTGAGAACTGCCATATGGATATCGTCCCGGAGGAGGTAATGAAAGGGCATACTGCCCCCCATATGGTAGCAATCCGGAACTCAGAGGGATTGTTAGTCCTTGAGGACTAGATGGCCCAAATTGACCTCCATGAGGATCAATCTGTCGAGTTTCAACATAAGAATTGCCGGGTATTACTCCGGATGAACAAACTGGAACAGACCATACTGTCGAAATAGTCCCTTGGTGGACTCCTTCTAGCTGTTGAGAGCTAGTTGGGACAGTTGGTATGCCGGAAAACATCGTTGGAGTGACGGCAGGGGCTTCTGCTGTCACTATGTCATTTGACACAGTCCTAGATGATGACGGTTGTTCAGACATTTTAAGTCTATCCAATAGATTGCCTAGCGATTCTACAGGGACTTCCACTTGTGGTGGATTAACCTCTGATGAAGGAAATAGAGTGACCCCGACTCCAAAATGGGTTGGAGTACTTGCTTGCGGATCCTCTACAATTTCCTCTATCGCAATCAAACCCAGTGGAAGAGGAAGACCGTCAGGTCCGTAAAATATTTCTGCTGCCGAAGAAGTGGTTGCTTCGACAGCGACAGTTGTTTGAGGAACAAAACTTTCTGGACCGGTTACAGATGGAACTGGTTCAGTTACACAAGTATTTGCCCCCAGACTAGGATCAGTATTACTGTCCTTCTGTGGCTGTTGAACTTCTTCTATAGAGGTAGGGTTTCCAGAAATGTTAGGAGTAACCGGAACCTCAGATGCAGTTGGAACACTTGTTCTAACTTTCAAAGGAGATTTTGAACCGGTTAAACGAGTTCGCTTTGCCCATACTATTTTCGATTCCGGAGACAAAGACAGTTGACTCGTAAGGCTCCGCGAATGACGGGGTTTCAATTGACTTTCTTCCACGATTGCGGATTACTCGATCAACTAAAATATTAAAAGGGGAAATTTGTGTTTCCGAATTGAATGAATTTTATTAGACGCTTTTAGACACAACTTGCTTTTTCACTTTTTAAGAGTCGAGAAAAAGCTAAAGATGACTCTAGTCTCCTTCGATGTATTAACGAGCCCGAAGTGACAAATGCTCGGTTGGACTTTTTTAGCTATAGAGTTTGAAAAAGTCCAAAAGAAACTGCTCTGGAGATCTAGGCAGAGGGTGTGCCAAACCTTTCGCAAAACCACAGAATACGTTTTACGGTACGGGTGGTCAATCTTCGTGAATGCTGTGTTCACTGCATTGCGATCAGTAGGGCGGCCGACACGGTTTCCTATTGGATAAAGGCTTTATTCCTATAGGGGTCTCCCAATATATACACGACGGTACGTGGGAGCACAAGTCCGTATTGATACTTATCGCTTCACCGTGGAGGAATCACCCAACCACTCAACGCTAAGATATCACGTTTAACGACGCCGGAACACGTCTCTAGCTTAGACCTCTATGTGTTTGCGTTATGTTTCAAAGCGTTGTTAGGTTCATTCAATATATTTTAAGTTGATCTTTTTAAAGTTTGCCTTTCAAGGTTCACCACGAGATGTATTGATACAAATTCCTAAATTCAGTCTAAGATGAGAAGCAAGCTTTTTCAATCTTTTCGACTTATGAAAATCTTAACTACTGAGGGAAAAGAGAGACAAAATATTTTTACACAGATCAAAGAGCATACACTAATGCACTTTTTCCCTAAATCAACATACAAACTTATATGCAAAATGCAAAATGCAAGTATTTCTTTTCTCTTCGTTAATGTTTGTGCGACACAAAAAGAAAGCTGTTGTATAATTTCGAATTCAATTTCAAGTGAAAGCAAACAAGCTTGTCCAAAATTGAAAGACACCTTAAGATTTACTTGTTTCGACACTAGAAATATATAAACTCAAACCATATGATGAAAGCAAAAGCTCAATCAGCTATGAACAACAAACAAACTAACTCTTAAGATCAAAACGACACTTTACCACAGGTCTAGATCTAAGAGGTCACAGCAAGACTAGTTCACTTTCGTTATGGGAAACTGTAAATGATACAAGAAATACACAAAGAACAGACATAGTTTCTTTATACAACCGAGGCGGAATAGTGGCAAGGAAAGTTGGTTTCAGATAGGCACATTGACTGGTAACAGGCAGCAAAAACAAGAGTGAAAACAGGGCAAGAAACAACAGGAAACTCCAGTAGCACAAGGCAAGACTGGTCTAGCGCAGGTGGTACACAGGCAGTTTGACCTTCAGCGCAGGTAGCCCCTTCGGGAACTGCACTGAAATGCAGACAGCCTTCACACAGCCTGCACTGAAGAACGAAACTTTCGTTTCTCTTGGTTTCCGGGTCACAGATTGCTAAAAAATTCACAGTTTTTGGCCAAATCAGAAGCTATCAGTCAAGGACACACTAAGGGATGACAAGGAGGATGAAAAGCTATCACTAAGAGCTTATTATAGTCCTTGTGGATCAGCTCTTCAAATCATAAACTTGCCCAGAAACTGAGCTAGAGTAGCTGCCCTCTACTTTGCATTTGAAAGATCCAAATGCAGTTCGATTCGGTACTCCCTTTGTTTATGAAATGAATAGCAAAACACAAACAACCAACAAGATACGATCCCCAGCGGAGTCGCCAATTTGTTGTTGGGAAAAGTATCCAATACGGAATGACCCTATCCCACTCTAAGGGTGATAGTACCTCAGCAACAATCAAAGCAAAGTTATTCAAGATTACTTCTTTATGAGATGTAAAGAGAGAGGAGAAAGAGATCCACTAACCGTTATCTTCCACTAATGATTGATCCAATCTTCCCTCTCTGCTGCTTGCTCCCAGCTCCTTGCTCTTTCACTGGCCCAGCTACACAAAGATCCTGTAAAAGCACAAGAAAAGGAAACTACAAGAAGCATACATCCATAATTGATTCAAGGATTAGAATAAATCAAATATACAAGCATCAATACGCCATAGAGACACATGCATATAGAAGAACCTCAAATGCTTTATTAATGGAAGAAGTAAAGTTCTGAGAGTGTTACAACCATAAGAGGCCCAATCCAGCAAACCTCCCAGCAAGAAAGAAATCTCTCTTCACCTCCTTCAAACCAATCACCCAATATTTCTATACTCAAACCAACAACACTTCCTTACATTCACAAGATTCCAGCCTCTTAGACCTCATGAGAGAGCTCTATATATAGGAGTTTTGGAGAAAGGATGAGTCAGCTTGAGGCTGGCATGAAGCTGACTAGTGTCCTCTCCCACTTCAGTTTTATTCTTCAGTTCTTGAGTCCACTTGGAGTTTCTTGCTTCCACTTGGAGATCTAGATCCTCTTACTCATCACAAGGCGAATTCCTTGATCCAAGTGTCATTTTGGAAGATTCCTGGGCATTTGACACCTTGCAGAATGATTGTGCCACTTGGCCAATCTCGCCCAGTGCAGGTAGCCTTCATTAGATTTGACATTCAACGCAGGTACAGAGTGGAGCAGTTGACATTCAACACAGATGCTCAGTGGAGCAGTTGACATGATCCAGAATTAGCTTGTTTTTTAGTGTTTTCAGGTGGAGAACTGATTTTTAGTGCTGTGGTTTGCTGACCTTGTTCCTTTAGGGGTAGGAACAACATGTTTAGGGACTTTGGATCCCTCAGATTATTGACATTTCATGCTTCATGCTGTAAGGCACAAAAATGTCTATAACACTAATGAACAAGCCTATGTTGGGGGGTGCATATGCAGATGGCAGTTACTATTTCAAGAATATGACTTTGAGGTCATCATAAAGCTAGGACGCCAAAATGTAGGACCAGATCACCTATCACGAATTAAGATCGGCAAGGAACCAACAAAGTTGGAGGAAGGACTATCTGATGCACAACTCTTTGTAGTGCATGTCGCAGATGACCATATCAAAAATATAATCCATTTCTTAACCACAGGGACTATGCCACAGGGATATTTAGTCTAGTAGAAGAAAGAATTGTTGGTACGCATGCCATAATTTTCTATCATCACAGGACACCTTTACAAAATGGGAAACAATGAAATATTGCGAAGATATGTACCTGAATTCGAACGAGGATAGATCCCTGCAGAAGCACATGGGGGGGGGGGGTTCCAGGAGGACACTATGCAGGATGGGTGATGGCACAAAAGATTCTTCGCGCTAGGCTATGGTGGCCAACCCTCCATCAAGATTCAAAAACATACTATCGAGCCTGTGACATATGTCAAAGGACTGGGAAACCGTCACGAAGGGATGAGATGCCACTCAATCCACCAGATGACGTTGTAGCCATTTGGAGAATGGGCAATAGACTTTGTGGGGCAAATCAAACCTTAGAGAAAGATAGGTGCACACTACATCATCACCTCGATAGAGTACCTGACTCGATGGACAGAAGGACAGCTGGTTAAGGACTGCACAGCTACCACAACTGCAAAATTTTTATTCAACAACGTGTTAACATGGTTTGGATGCCTGAAACTTTTAATGAGTGATTGCAGAATGCACTTCCTAAATGAAACTATCAGCGCACTCACCGAGGAGCTCCAGGTGTATCATCAGCAAAGTACGCCATACCATTCGCAAGCTAATGGGACAGTGGAAGCATTCAACAATATTTTGGAGAGTGCACTGACCAAATTATGTAACACGTAGAGAAATGACTGGGACTTGCACATACATGTCGTATTATGGGCATACAGAACCACGTGCAAGAAATTGACAGGTCAGACACCTTTCAGGTTCGTCTATGGCATGGAAGCAATCATGCCCATGGAATACATCATACCCAGTTTCCAGATAGAAGCAATGATAGGCATGTTGGACTGCGAAGCCTTGGAAGAGAGGCTCAAACAATTGGAAGAACTCGAGGAAGAACACTTTCTAGTGGGATCCCACTAGCAGGTACATAAATAGCAGGAGAAAAATTGGCACAATTGCCTTATCAAGTTGCGCACATTCAAGGTAAAGGATTTAGTGTTGCTATAGGATAGCAAGTTCGAAAAATTTCCTAGAAAATTCAGAATGCATTGGTTGGGACCATATGTGGTAAAGGAGGTTACAGACGAGGTGCAGTCCAGCTAGTCAAACTTCATGGAGAGCCCTTCTCAAGAAGAGTAAATGCAAGTCGCCTAAAGCTCTACATGGCTGGGCCGAATATCTGACTAACTGACCAAACTATAGTCCTCGCGACCTAACAAGCTGGACAGAGCTGCAGGACTATAAACATAGGTACTAGAAGCTATCATCAAAGCAGAGAACCTAGTCGGATGGAGATGATTCAGAAGCAGAAATGGAGTACATCCAGACAATGGTAGCATGGTGAGTTTTGGACCTTCATGCCACACAAGCACAGTTGGATGGACTTCACGTGAATATCAGCGCAACAATCGAGTGACTCAGGACAAGTCACAATGATTGTGTTGGGGGCCTGTTGGGCAGAAAATCCCCCATAGCATATTTGTGGGGCTTAACGCCCAAAGATTGGCCAATGTAATGTAAAGACCCCGCAAAACGTAGGTGTGGAGCGTGAGAGTCCAGGGTTGTCCGCCCTAAAATAATGTAAATTAATGTTGAATGTGTCGGCCTATAAATAGAGCGAGGCTCTAAGTGTAAAGAAATTTGAAGTCTTAACTTGGAGAAATGATATGGGTTTATGATTAGACCTGAGTCTAGAAGTCTGAGTCTTGGGTTGTATTAGTAGGAAGAGGCTATGTAGTTGAGTGTGCAAAGGCCTGGTATAGTCT